>JH153799.1:23583-67741 GCA_000226015.1 Mnemiopsis leidyi | reverse complement strand
CTTTACTTGAAAATTTTCCTTCTGATTTTGTAAAATTCTGATAAAATTTTTCAAAATTGATATCAAAAATTTTCAAAAAAATCCTATAAATCCTAAAATTGTTAATGACATCATCATTGACCAAAACCCCCTCCCCCCTCGTCATCAATCGTCATCATTTGGAAAGCCCTCCCCCTCTAGGTGATGACGTCATATGTGAACGACCCCTAAGTCCTGCAGTCCCATTGTCCCAATGCTGAAACTGAGGTTCACATGAAATAGCTGACTGCTGAACACGATGACATCATTACACACTCCAACATCAGCCGTGGTCAGTTTCGGACTAATGATTTTTATTCTGCAGTTGATCAGAGGCTTATAAACGATATCTAAATCTACAGTTGTTCAATTTCGATGTCTACAGCTAATGCAGTCACTGTTCCGCTGTTAATTTCAGCCGCTTCACTAGGAGAACTTTCCCTATTCAACTTTCCTGTATCAAGCTCGCTATATCATATATCTCCTGTTCAGGGGCACTATAAGTGTTTATTACCACTTCTATTCTGATCTTATTTACGATGTACTGCAGTTCCATCACAAAACTGTAGCCAGATCGATTTTAACAGTTTATTAACAACTACGGCGCTTGGCAAAACTAAGCAAATTACAAACTTATTAACGTCCATTTTTGTGGTCGAGTTTCACTTCTCTTAATCTCAAATTGTCTTTATTATTTGTGCCAGCTGGCGCCCATTTCCTCCGCGGCCACTCATCTCAGTCTCAACGCGACGGTAGTGTACCTACCTAGCTCATTGTTCGCTTTGTTTAATGCTGCTCTCCAGTTCCATTCTTTTTGTTAAACGTGTGTTTAGCTTGTTTTTTTATCTTGAGTTAACTTTCACCGCTAGAAAAGGAGAAGGAGCTAGGGGGGTGCAATTTCAAGTGTGCAATTAGAATTCATCTTTTAGCATAATCATCTGTTGACGATGCTGCCATTCTCCCGAGTCATTGCCTTTTTAATTATCAGTGCCTTGAAAGTCACATAGTTTAGTAGTTTTAGTTAAACCCTTAACGCTTCGAAATGAAACAATTGAACAATGATCATGTGAGTGGCCATTACTTAACATATTTTGTCTTAAACAGTTTCTATTCGATAATGACTTATATTTTTATAGAGAAAGGTATATCTGGGAAGGTGTCGCAAATTTTATTCGAATGGTTTTTCGCCTTTTCATTAATTAATCGGAGAATCGCAGTCACGTTCAAAAATATAGATCAATATATGCGACAGTTCCCTGCTGTCTCCAAGAATTATAAGGTTCTCAAATTCAAAATCTAATCGTACTGTCGTCTATTTACTTATTTAACTTTGAGTTTGAGTATATTTTGTCCTATATATATAAAGGCTGGATTATAAATGCGATGCAATTTGCTGTAACACTAACAGCTCATATTCATATTTAACATGCACTAGAACTGTGTCTGGTTTTGTGGCTTGGATAGGCTAGAAAAAAATCAATTCTAACGTGCAGTTAGCGTATCACTGCACGTCAGTGAGTCAGTGCGGTCCCAACTCAAACAGCTTGAACACCTAGCTAACTAGGTGTCTCGCGTGCTCAGTCACTCACCGCCCGGCAAGCACGACTGAACGTTCACAATCACATCATTGGTCATGGGCTTTTCTTTTATTTCACGGCTGCATCTCGAGAAGTAGAAAATATTGTTCTGCATCTATCTCTACGGTGGTTGCTTACTTCTGGAACTGACTCTTGAACATTTAACACGACGCGCTAGGTTAAGGTAGTTTTCTGTCGTGGTCTGGCTTGTATGGGAATATAATGAAATGATGGCGGACTTCCATCCTTGCACTTTTAATTACACGTGGATTTGATTTTGTATTTTGGTTTTCTGAACCGGTCTACTTCACCTAAGGTTTTACAGTTTAACTGAAGGGGCTCCTGGAAGATTCTAGATCTTTTAACGAAGACCCTCCTCATTCAACCCTCAATCACGGTATCCCGGTCTGCAGTCTGCTGAGTCGACAGAATTAGAAGATTGCTTTACAACACGTGGTGGCCTCAGTGGGATACGCACCCATGCCCCGGGCCGGAGGACCACTGGACAAAAATGAAGGATTATTTTAGTCTGTCTGTGGCAGCCTGCACAGTTGCACTATTTGCAGCACCTTAAAACAGCCAGTCAGGAAATAATCTTTGACAAAAAATGTCAATTTCAGGGGTAAAATTATTCAACTCGAACTTGTGCAATCATTTTTAGGATTTTTTGCTAGAAATTTTTAAGGGAATTAGAAAAGCCCTTAATGTTAATCCTACGACAATAAATATGAAAATTCAAAAAACAAAATTTCTAGAATTTTTTCTCTCCAGAGTCCAGGTGATCAGAATTAGGGCCCGATCGGAAAAAGGCTCGTTACCGGCCTATATTAGCTTCAAATTGTTCAAGGCTCCAGCACGAAATGAACCATCTGAAGCTTGTTGACACGACGTAGCTGATAATACTATAAGTTTATGATCAGCGCTACACCTGATATGACATAATGACTGAGAACATTGAGACTTTTTCAATGAGGTGGAGGTTTGGAAATTGAAATACCACATTTGTAGTAATGTTATTAGTTTTTGTTATTTCAATGATCTTTTGTACTTTTCCCTCCAGTTTCAGATTTTGTTTGTACAACGGATTGAAGGATTGTGATGGTATTGTTTTGAGAATGAGAGACCGCAATGTAAACAAATTATACCTCTCTTTGTCTTTCCCACCGTATTTCTTGATTCAGCACATTCCTTTCCTTGGTTCTGTCTTACACCTGCCATCTTACTATCAACGTCACACAGCCTAGGTTTCTCTGACTCCCAGCACCATCTTTTTTTGAAGTGTATAATTGTTTAAAAGATTTTAATAGCACAGCTTTCCGGTACACGCACGGAATTCCGAATTTGACGGAATTCCGACTATACCACAATTCTTAAATTAGGAATTCAGTGCTATAGTCGGAACTCCGTCAAAGTCGGAATTCCGTGAGGGAACCCAGCTTTCTCGGCCAGAGTTCCAGTTAAACTTAACCGATATGCAATATATCGCTTATGGAATGCTGGCTAAGCCAGATATGTTTTTGAGATAAAACATTTTCTTCACTTTGTCTATGATGATTTGTCCTTCTAGTTCTTTTTGCTAATTGTTTTTCTTATCGTTGTCGTTCATTCCAAGCACAACAAACAAAGCCGTAAAACTTTTTAAAAGAGCATGATGATAAATGTAACTATTATTTGTAAGAACATGCGAAATGACAAGCAGGATGCACGTGTAACTTCGAAGCCTTGTTTACTTTTTAACGGACCTGTTTGCGTGTATCTTAATCTAATCCGTTGTCCTTGCTTTCCTTACTTTAACTTAGGAGAACGAATTTTACTTGATTGATGCAGTAAAAGCAGTAAGAGATACTGCAGCTCCTAGAACTAGACATAATCATAGTCATATAGTGTGTTCCATAAAACCGAGCTATGGGTTAAATCTTGCGTTTAGTAGCTTACTCTCATTCCAGGCTAGCCAGTGGTACAGATCACTTATACTAGATTCCTTCACCCACCTTGCCCCTTTATCAAATATTAAACTTTTCTAATTGTTTGGTGGACGTTTGATGTGCTGTGTGCAACTCGATCTTGGGGGTTTAAACTTTGTTGTAAATGTCGTTGTTGATGTTGTTTAAATACGTTGTGTGTACGTGCTTTACAGCGTTGTACAACTACATGTAGTTTGCACGATGATAGAGTGTTTTTTAAACCTTTAACTCTTATAAGATTATTCGCCCGATTGCAGATTATGTCAGTTATAAAATGACAAATAAGAAATAGTATTGTTCTGGTTACTAAAAGTTAACAACTAGAAACTTTCAGTAGGGAAGTGCCACCTACTTATAACCGTTGCTGACTGTGACGCCTGCAGAGGTATTGACAACAGCTGAAAGAGGCTCTAAAAACAATACCAAAGTAGAGCCTATTGTTTTTTGTCAAGTTTTGCTATGTATAAACATCGAGGATGGTAGTACAAATTAGTGTAGGGTTGTTATAGTTACTCATCAGAGAGTTGTACTAGTAAAGGCCTCACTGAATCCGGGGAACATTACAGCCAATAAACAGGGGCCGGGGGAGAGGGTGCCTTCAACTTCCCGATCTGACCACGCCAGCATATCGCTTAGCAAAAGAACGTAGGTTTTAAGGTATCATAATCGTTATGAGATTATGCCAGCCTTAAACTGATCAACAATAAGTACATCAAACTCGGGAAGGGAAGACCGCTATAACGATATATCATAGACCGCCAAGAAGTAGCATTTGACCAGCTGGACCCCCCTGTAGTCTGTAACGCGCAAATTGGAAATTAGTTAGTTCATTATGCGTTGGTGTAAGATAATATTCCCATTTTATTCGTGTTATAGGGTACGGATATAATAGTCATTATTATGAGAACGAACGTTTTGCAGTCATATTTGCAGGAGATATAAAGTCTATCGGGTGACGGTCGTTTTTCTGTCGTCAATTTACTTCAGTAACTTGTGTTATATTTCTTTTCTTTAAAAATATTTGATTTTTAACATTTGATACTGCAGATACTTAGGTAACGAATCAAAATGGGTGAATGGAAAATTCCACTCTGGGGCTGCTTTGATGACATAGGAGCATGTAAGTTGCAACATTCAACTTTGCACCCTCTAGTTCACCCTGTAATTATTCTAACGGCCCGTAAGAATTCGATTAAATGGCTTTGGTTATAGCTGTCTATAACTGTATATGTTACAGTACTGCTGTTCTTTTTAGCGAATGAAAGTACGTTTAAAGGTAGAAACTATAGAATGCCGACAGCTATGTTTCTTGGTCCGACCCAAATCAGTAAAATCTGTCAATCTTTGTTTATCTTGATCTTTATATGACCAAACCAAAAGGGTACTTTAACTACTTTGTACTAGTATAGCTGGACAGATAAAGCGCGTAAAAAGATCAAGATGGACAAAGATTAACAAATGTAACCATCTACAGCTGATTAACACACATTTATTGAACGCTTCTACAGCAAAAAACTCGTATCTATGATTACCAACCCCCTATACTATACGTCTTATTATAGCTTTTTATAATTGTCTATAACTATCTATAGCTGTTTATAATTGCCTATAACATTTCAGGTTTAATAACGTACTTTGTGCCCTGCTGGACATTTGGAAAGGTAGCCGAGTCAGTAGGAGAGGACTGCCTGATCTATGGAATCTTAGGAATCGTACCTATTGTTTACGGATACTTTAGGTAAGGATGAGTGTTTTATGGTGTAGTGACTTGTGAAATTACGTTAATGATCTAAAAAGTGTAGCTGGGTTGGATACATTAAATCTACACCTGTTCACATATGTTTCTATGTTGAAAGTTGAAATGTACATTGTACATCAGCAACTATGTAGTAACTTCATATACCTTAATGTTAAAATTTGTATTATTTAAAGTTATCTAAAGTTATTTAAAGTTATTTAAAGTTATTTAAAGTTATTTAAAGTTATTTAAAGTTATTTAAAGTTATTTAAAGTTATTTAAAGTTATTTAAAGTTATCTAAAGTTATTTAAAGTTATTTAAAGTTATTTAAAGTTATTTAAAGTTATTTAAAGTTATCTAAAGTTATTTAAAGTTATTTAAAGTTATTTAAAGTTATTTAAGGTTATTTAAAGTTTTTTAAAGTTATTTCAAGTTATTTAAAGTTATTTAAAGTTATTCAAAGTTATTTAAAGTTATTTAAAGTACTGCAATTCCCAACTTATCTACTTCTACCAGGTTCCTAGTTCGAAAGAAGGTCGCATCGAAAGCCGGTATTGATGAGAGTGACCTGGTTGCTCTTCTTATATCCTACTGTCTGCCATTATGTGGCAACCTTCAGGAGAGAAAACAACAGGGAGTGGATGTAATGCCCCGGTTTTAACAGCTGCTTCTGTTTTAAAGAAATTTGTAACTTTTATCGGAGAATATACTTCAGGAGTTATCTTAAAGAATTGATTGTGTGCAGAGCGTTTTGTCTAAAATGTCTTGTCTTACCAATGGATAAAATATGCAAGATTGTGGTTTTGAAGAGCTGTTTTTTTAGATTATATTTTCAGTAAAGTAGGTATATCGTGTGTTCACTGCGCTTATGGTGCTTCTTTTTAAAGTGGTAAACAACTGTCCCCAACTAAACCGGTATTTGTTATATATATTTTTAAAGTGGTAAACAACTGTCACCCAACTATAAAACCGGCAATTGTTATATAAATTTTCTGTAATTAAACTTTATCATACCTTAGTTCGTTGCGATGAGAAATGATGCATAATACATATAGGATTATAGGCATCATTTTGTTTGGTTTGAATTTATCTATTCGTTGTCGCTATAACACTTATTACTCGTATAATTATGTATAATAATTCAATGAAAAAAAACGACTTTTAATGAATGTTTAACAAAAATTGTGATGACTGTGGCTAAGACAAAGAAGGAAATAGATAGGGAGAAAAAAGGATAAGGAACTAGGGAGAAAACAACAGAACAATTGTCACACGTCACAGTTCAATGTAACCCAATTTCACACTAAATTTTCCTCTTATAAAGCGTCTGTCTGGCCTTATTAACGGAACTATATTGCACATATTGCAGTGTAATGGCCATGATTACACTAATCTAGTTGTCACGACCAGTTATAGTTGTATTCCACGTAGACACAGCACACGTCTTAGTAGTGGCTTTGTCTCGAAATCGTCTGTCTCGTTGTCGATGGGGCGGCGGTATGGCTGGGATACACTTCTTGATGCGACCCATCTCGACCTGTAGTAATGACAAGGTTTCTGTTGGTCCTCAGCTGGAGTGCAATAGTGCTCAAGAGAAGAAAACAGTCTCCGGAAGAAGAGATCGAGACTTGAACAAGAATTTCAGACAAACTCAGTCAGAGGGAAATGTAGATATTGGTATCCGCTCTGAGTCAACTGGGAGAGAGGAAGAAAGAGGAGGAGAAGAGAGCAGGTGCAAAAACCAGCGCAGGGAAAGTTGGGACAGTCTAATAACGCTTTCTAGAGGGGACATAACATGCACCTTATCTCCTGAGGTAAGTTTTGAATCTTTGTTAGGGAGCTTTGTATCATTATCAATATATGTATGATCGGTTTATATTAGCATATTGATTTAGCACGGCCATTGCAATGGTCGCAAAGTTAGATAGCGCAGTCATTTTGAAGATAAATATCGTAACTCATGGTAAACTGTTTAAGATTTTACCAATATTTTTACAGTCAGATACATGTTCAGATATTCGTTATCGTACAAAGATGCCAACTGTCGAACTGAGCCCTTATAAATCTAGCTTTGGCCCGTTGCTTTTTGATAATCCTGCTTTGTGAATATCGGTCTAAAAAGTCAGACAGAAAATATAGTAAGTTCAAAAACTTAAACTTGATTTAAGTCAGAAACGTGAATCAATGTATTTATTATAAATTTTTATTATACATTATCTTTATTTATTATAAATTTTATGAGAGGTTGGATTAGTGCGTGTGAAATGAAATTATGTGAACTTCTAACAAAACATTGTACTGCAGCACGCGCACCCTCCCGACATTTTATACTTCGAATGAGGATCTGACAAAGTCAGACAAACAAAAGCATAACAAAATAACTATATAAGTTCATGAAATTGTTGAGAAATCGCATAAGTCTGAGTCTGAGCTTTGTAAGTGCATGGACACCTATATGCAAACTCAAAGCAGCTCTAGATATATACAGACGGGCTAAAACAGCGATGATTATTCATGAGGGCGATAAAGATCTTAACTAGGCGGGTGCTTTTAGCTTCTGTAAGTGTAGCCACTTTCTAGTACTAGTACAACTACTAGCTTGCTCCTTGTATTGTCTGTAAGTGTGTCCATTTTCCAGGACTAAGGGCTGCGGCCACGCCGTCATGGTATCTACCAAAGGTTAATTCATACTATAAGTTAATTCATACTGAGTAACTCTTTACACTGTACCGTTCGCCACTTATTTATAGACTTACCGTCTTTTTCAGCTGGAGCTAAGCAAGATTTAAACGCTGCTTTATGATACCCATATAAACACTTAGTTACAGCTAGTCTTATTTTGTTCATTGTGCTTTAATTCAAATCCTGAAAAGTTTTTATGGTAACGTTAATGGTCGATGGTACTGATCATGCCCGTTGTTGGTTCCGTATTTAATTATTTAGATTGCTGTAATACTTGTCTTTAACCGCGGTATCATATCATTACACTATGATCAGTACTATTATTATTTTCGTACTCTAAAATTGTTATATCTCAATTATTCATATTAAAAGTTTCACCTAGTAGTAAGAACTAAGAACCAGTGATATGATGAATCTAATAATCAGATATCGATGGCATTCCAACAACATAGACCTTCATGTGGGTTCGATCATACAATTTGACTATTGATCAACTTGTATTTGAAGAAAATGGGATTGATAAAGAAGTCGAGCCGCTTGGGGACAATGAAATCAGTAAAAAGGTAATTATAATATTATTATCTCAAGAACTTTTGCCATTTACTGCTCCCTAGTATCCAAGTCTTAGCTCATCGCTCCAGCAATTCGCGAATTTGCGATGAAAGACGAACATTTCCAACGTGAAAGACTAAAAGGAGTCAATCGAAATTTGAAAAAATGTACAGAACACTACTAAAGATATATTTCCACGTTTTAAAGATAGACCTGAACACCTTACAAGTTTCTAACACGTTTACGGTTGAAGTGCAACAATGCCTCAATAACTCAATAATTGGGCTGCTTGCATGAGCTCAATCTGACGATTATGCAACCTGACTGCAAATGCTGCACGCCTGCACATGGCACAGTAGACTGTAAAAGAAGTTGAAGGTACTTTGCTTCTTATAGAGTTATAGCTTTATAGCTTTCAAGAAGAGAAGTCAGTATAAGAAGGGAACTACAGATTAAGTAGAGTTATAGCTTTATAGCTTTCTAGAAGAGAAGTCAGTAGAAGAGAACTACAAATTAAGTAGAGTTATAGCTTTAGCTTCATAGGAGAGAAGTCAGTAGAAGAGAACTACAAATTAAGTAGAGTTATAGCTTTATAGCTTTGTAGAAGATAAGTCAGAAGAAGAGAACTAAAAATTAAGTAGAGTTATAGCTTTATAGTCAGTAGAAGAGAAGTCAGTAGAAGGGAACTACAAATTAAGTAGAGTTATAGCTTTATAGAAGAGAAGTCAGTAGAAGGGAACTACAAATTAAGTAGAGTAATAGCTTTATAGCTTTCTAGAAGATAAGTCAGTAGAAGAGAACTACAAATTAAGTAGAGTTATAGCTTTATAGCTTTACAGGAGAGGAGTCAGTAGAAGAGAACTACAAATTAAGTAGAGTTATAGCCTTATAGGAGAGAAGTCAGTAGAAGAGAACTACAAATTAAGTAGAGTTATAGCTTTCTGGAAGATAAGTCAGTAGAAGGGAACTACAAATTAAGTAGAGGGCGCTTCCCGCCTTGGAGCATAGAGGGGTTCACAAAACACTTCCCACAATTAATTCAATTGATCAATTTCTCGAACCTGTCAACATGAATGCTAGATCTGATTGTCTTGTTTGCTGGTCCACTTTACGGTTTTACTTTGAGTCAAAAGCTTGATGACCTAAAGCTTGATGTGTTATCTTTTTACCTTATGTGTGAGTTAAAGTTTAACATAAGCTATTATTGCAATTGTTGACAATATTTAAGGCCATTAAAGGTTTTCACAGCACAAAGAGCCGTAAGTTCGTGACTTTTGACACGAATAAGCTTCAACAAACCTTACCGACTACAAATTAACAAATTTTCTCCAATTAAGTTATTAACAACTAGGTGCCTGGAATTTTTAGCAACTTAGAGTACAAATTTTCAAAACACAGACTATATATCTTAGTAAGTCATAAGTGTGATACTCTCCTTATTTCCTCTTAGCTGAACCGCCTGAATTTAAAATTTCAAGCGCCAAATGAAGATATTTCATTCAAGATCAATCATTTGTCATTTGTCAAGCAGCTTCAGATATGGCCTCGACGCCTCGTACACAAACGCTTATTTTGACTTATCTAAAGCGAAAATGACAGCTTTGAGAAAATGCGTATTGTTCGACGTCGGCCCCGACTTGTTCTGAGTTTAACTCCTACAAATTAATTGGAATTAGTATCAAAGTATTATTTCTGCTTCCACTTGCTAGCTTTTGTATCGATTGCCCGCCTGGTGGCTTGTTTTAATAGATTTAAATTAGCTGCATGCAGGCAATATATAAAGTAGGCGTTGGAACTTTCCAATGTAAACCTATACTCGACCCTAATTGTGATAATTTGATTTTATCCCGGCCTAGGCCTATCTACCAGAAATTTCATCCAAATTTTGTATGAAATTGGCATTTAGGTAATAGTCAACAGTATAAGTGCTCGTGGGACACTGTGACATATACTTCGTTATCTAAAAACATTGAATTACTTTGTATTTTACTTTTTTGAATTTGACCACTTCGTCGGCTAAGAACAGACAAACGACTGGTATCGGCTCTGAATGGAGGTCGCCACAGCCAGAGAGGCTAATAAAGCAGCTAGGAGTAGCGCCAAAAAGTGGATTACCCGAACAAGGAGCTCCTTCGGAAACATGAACTCTTATCATAGCAAGAGGGTAAGACAGAGTATGTGTTTCAGGTCTTTAGGGATAAATCTATTAGCAATACTTATTTTCTTCAGGATAATTTGGTATAAATTTGGGTTGCATCTTCAGTCATTGCGGAAAAATGAAGTCATGCAAATCTTGAGAATAATTGTAAATTAAGTCCTATTGCAGTGTGCAGTTGATCTTATGTGTAATTAACGATAGTACGATACTATGAATAGTAAACTTCCAAAGGAACCACCTTACCATACCCTTTAAATTTTAATCGTATGCCCTTTAAATTTTAATCGTATAAAATATTCTGATTAACAAACCTGTCTTTGACCTCAAATCATAATGAACTTGTATCAGGGGGCGGTAAATCGGTTAAGGGTGCTCTAATGGTTTAATATGAATGGCAAGGCGCCACGACCAACGCCAATAGCCAGTATCCTGTTAAATAAATAAGCGGCGAGAAGGCTAGTGCGGAATGCGGCTTGACCTTTTAATTCGAAACCACAGTCAGCTAATTCATCTCTTTTATTTGTTGAGCATCTAGTAGTAGTAACCTGGATCAAGCTCCCTGCCTTCCATCAACTTTAATTGCCATGATGTAAGATCATGCGTGACTTGTTCCAGGAGTTAAAACAGGTATTTTTGAAAATCTTTTATATGTTTTCGAATAGCCCTGCGGCATTCTCAGCCGCCTTTAGCATTCAACCTCACTTTTATTTGGAATTTAATACTTTAGAACTTATCACACAAGGTGCGTGGGCTCATCATTTCTACTTTTCAAGTGAACGGTTTGGGTTTTTATTGTTATATTAAGAACATATATCTTTGCCACATATGACATAATTAAGCAGTAACCACTAAACAGCAATCAGAAAAAACCTAATTTAGTATTTGAAGTAGACTTACTTTAACTACTAATTGTTTAAAAGTTCAACTTAACCAGAATTAAGCTAATCAGACTGAAATCCGATGAAATAAACCAACAGTGCACTTGACACAACTGAGTACCTTTCCCGGAAACGAGGCCAGTTCTATAACACACCGACTTGGTATAAATAAGTTATATGTTTATATCTTAACGGTGACCTCAACAGGCAATCTACTAACCTTACTCATAAAATCCGCGTAAAACCGTCAGAAAATTTTCGTATCCCCTTACATTTAAATATATCTCAAGATTTTATTAATACAATAATGTATCCGTTTGGTAAAGATCGAATCGGACTAATTGCCGACCATTACAGGCAAAATTTGAGCGAATCTGTATGGCATTTACATGCAAATTAAACAGTGTATTTCGGAACAAGATTATCACAATGGTTTGCAGTGAGAAAATCTCTCTCATTTTTTTGCTCTCGGCGCTTTCCCAGGATCTTTTTGCTGTTTTTGTGCCTTGATTCTCGTTTGATTGTAATTGAGTTAGAGCAAGCCGCTACACGGGAATATGGGGCTCCAAACCTAAAATGTCTTACTCTGCTTGCACTTGCATACAAGTGCTGAACTTTCTAACTGACGAGCAGATAGAACGAGAATTTTCACACTTGGGACTAGAGCTTGAAGAAGACGTTAACATGATCATAGACGTAGATTTGAAGAAGGAGCTAATAAAGGCAAGGTTGCAGTCAATGATGGACAGCAGATGCTTGGACCTGATGTCAGAAGATGCACCTCCCCTGGAAGCTGGGTCTCCTGATTACAGCACTCTCAGTGCACGCTCGCCGCACTGTTCCTGCCGCTCAATGGGGGACGCTCTGGATGAGATTGTACGGAAGTTAGAGGTGCTGGGACAAGAACACACCCTTTGTTACTCCGTACAGGAGAAAGTTATCCTACTAAACGAGACCTTCCTTAACATGGAGTACACTAATCAGACGCATTTTGTAACTGACACTCCATCCTACACTTCATCTTACAACTCTCAAATTCTCGAGGATGGTTCTGACTCGACGGGCTCACGATCCAGGTCGTTCAGAAACGATAAGTCTTCACTTTGTCAGTCTAGTTCGTGGAGTATTCCTTTCAGTTCCCCTTCAACATCAGGTCGAACCACTGCCGATTCAATGTCCTCCGAACTAACAAACACACCGAACTTCAGTCTTTCCCACATTTCATCTATAACCGGCCTGGACAGAGATTACGAAACTTTAGGCGTGTGTGGGGAAAACGGGAACCATCACTACGAACCTCTGAGAAACTGGAAGCCACACAGGAGATCAGAGTTAGACACCCCTCAATACGAAGTACCTCGACATATCAGTAGACAAAGAAGCCAAGATCAATCGGTAAAAGATGTTTACTCTGTGGAGTACGAATACTGGTCCTATATAAACCCTGATCACCAAGCTATACCCAGAATTAAGAGTATGCCTAATCTGTACAACTACTGTCTAAATCCTACAGAGGTTGTGGATGACTTTCAGACGGAATCTCATGTAACTCGTATATGTACACAACGGCAACACAACACAGAGCATATGGGAACTAGATCATCATCGGTGTTATCAGCCGTTTCGAAGTCATCTTCTGGTGGATCATCAGAAAGAAAAGATGCAGTGCAAGATTTGTCAACTATAGATGTTGCCGAATTGAGGAAGCGATTTGCTCAAAAGAGATTATCTTCGATATTTGAGAGGGGTTTAATGGAAATGGAGCTGAAGAAAAAGAAAAGTTATTGGTTTAGAGTGAGACTCAGAAAATTGAAGAGGGTAAGTTGTTAACCTAAATATCTTAAATTCAATTATTCCTTCCATATAACGCTTTTCGTTTTTGCATGAGGTTTAGAATACCTTAACCTTCCTTAGTTCCTTTCTGATCATAGCTAAATACGGATTAGCCACTGGCGAACTTTCCACTCCACAAAAAGCACATGTGCACTTAAACTCACGTGTAAATTAAGTCCCAGGAAACCAGTAATTTTAGTAGTGAATGTCAGTAGGATATGTCTGGTAAATAATGGTACATATGGACCATCATAGGCAGGGTCGGGTCGTATATGTTTCCGCGCTACCTTTGGTCATGATCTTACATGATGACTACGATAAAAGATGATGCACCATTGTGGTTGTAAGTACTTAAGTACTTAAATACCCCTATATTTGTAAAAGTACAGCTTGTACAGCTCGGATTATTGTATACGTTTACAAAAACAGTACCATTAACATCTATGTCATTGATGTTGTTAACACTTTACTGATACTTTAATTTATTGCTTACTTGCTTTACAGTGAAATCACATTGAATATCATTCTTTCCGCTCTTTTAAAATCATAAATCAACGTTCATAGTTCACCTAGTGTTTGAACTTTCCATTTTTCCTTCTATTTCATCTAACAAAGCAAATAACTTATTAAATTAGCTAATTCAAATTGAACCAATTTCACACAAAAAGTAGTACGAGCGCAACTTGTCCAAGACAACGGTAAGGATTGTCTATTTAATAATTCAATTTTTATATTTAATGAGAAAATTTGTTCAAAGTACACTAATTCTGGTCATAAAAGGTAGTAGATCATACATCACCAGGTTATATTACAATTTAATCTACATTTTGTCACCAGCTCTGGCGCACTTTTTCATCTACGAAATCACAATTAAATTTTTTGATCAAAGTATATACTGCAATCTTTTACCCTTTTTTTTACCTTTAATTTACCTTTACTTTGTGGAGAAACTGGGATATCAACAACCCTTGTGTACATGAAAACTATTGTAAAAACTATTAGACCTAGTCGACTAGCTAGAAAAGACCAGCTTCTTTTCTTGGGCTTCCTCAAGTAAGGCCCGCGGTAGGCTATTAGAGTAAATTATCAAATTCCTTTATGCAGACCCATTCTGGATATTGAACCCTTAGCCCAGCATGTATGACTAGGTTGGCATGTCGGCTTTTAAAGGATTAAAACCTAGAATTTTAGCTACAGCAATTAGGTTCTCGCCAGAAGAATTCATCACCTGACTTTGCTTTTCAGCTATTTTATTAAATGCATGAGTACCAGACAAATCGGTTCATACTTAGGAGTACAAAGGTTGGCAGCCTTCACGCTTAGCTATTAATTTGCCAAAGAAAGATAGCTGCCTATTTATGCCCTTAACAGAGGCTTAAATGCGTTTACTGCATTTGGGCAACATGATATCAGCGCGTTATCACTTCTCTAAACTACATTTCTAACTAAAAACAAAATGTTAATATTTAGTTTGAATAATGCACATATGTATTAGTGTAATGCATCATGCAGCATTGCAGCATATTCAAAAAGCTATAAATCAGATAAAGAAGGCAATCATAATTGCAAATTGCAATGATCACATGCTCTAGTACTGATCGAAACTGACTACGGACGATTAAACAATATATCGGATATATAGTTAAGGCCCAGTGTTAGAATAACACCATATTTTATCAAATAGCAGCTCCCTTTCATCATCGCATTAACTCTAACCCTATCAGTAGATTTAACTGAATTATCCCATGTGGCGGATTTAACACTGCACGCATGCAGTATGCACCTTCCTGCAAGGGTTGCTAATTGGGTTAAGCACGGGGCACTGTGCTGCAAGGGTGATAATTGTACCGACCCTGCGCTCATCTCTAACTCTCAATAGGTACTTTTTTGTCGTTTTTTTGTCCATATTATAGTTCCGGATAGACACTAAGGGCTATGGCTAGACGAAAGTATGACGGTGCAGTCAGCCGTAGAGGAGAATTTAATAACGGTCATGTCTATAAAGAGGGCGATCTTAAGGTTCGAGTTCATGGACAGAGACCTCTACCATTCACTAGCCCAAGAGATAAGGTTAGTGGAGAGAGAGGTCGAAAAAACAAACTATAGTGAAGGTGCTTCAATAAATCATTCGTGATATGTTGATATTTCATTTTGATTTGGGGTTCTCTTCTTGAGGCACCAACTCAATTGTCTCAAGTACCTTCACCGACTGTCATGCTGGTTATGTAAAGGTTTTTATTTGGTGTAAACTTTTCTATTAAAGTATTAAGAGCAATTTTGCCAGTTACTGAGAGATCAAAACTAAGGTATTATTATAGAAGATCGTATTGGCTTGTTTTCTCCTAGTTCATGAATAATGAGATAATGGAAACTTTCCTAAGTCATTTTGTTGATTGCTTAGCTATTAGTATGACAATTGTATCTTTGTTGAGCGTTTGCCTTAGTTTTTTCGCGCACGTTGTGCCTGGCACAATCCTACAAGAAGTTGGTCGTGATGGCAGTTTACAAGATGAACTGGACTACAGAAAATGAGGGAAACAGAAACGTTAGCCATAAACATGCTGGTGACCAACAACAGGCAAGTAGAAAACCTTAAAAGCTTAAAAGAATCCTGTCCACTCATCATATTTACATTTTTCATACTGTATATCCATATAATAAGAGCTGTTTATAGGACCACTGACCAGCCACCAAGTACCACTGAAACTTTTCTCGATGTGCAGTAACAATCCTCTCCCACGAATAGATAATCCACTGTGACAACCAATTAGACAGCAGCTTGCCGTATAGAATGAAGAGATGCTTGCACGGGTTGAGTAAAGTTTAGCTTGACGGGGCTATTTCTCGAGAAGTCCTGATTAATAAGTGAAATTGGTGGTGGACCTGACAGGTCGGGTGTAATCAGGGCAGGACACCTGACATCTCCCTCTGAACCAGCCTGATTCTTGTTAGATATTGGTCCCCATATTGGGTGCAGTGCCATGCTGCAGGCTGTGTTTTTCTGATCACTTGCTCAGATTGTTCGTCGAGGTTTGCTTTGGATAACACTTGCTTCTATTTGTATTTTGATTGGAGCAATGTCGTTACTGAACAAGAACAAAAGTCAGTCTGCAGTTCTCAGCAGTGAAAGTCTTCTGTCCAGTGAACATACAACTATCAGGCGGTGGATTGCTCGGCTCACCTCTTCAAAGGTTTTGGACTGAATCTTTACAATTATGTAAATACATAATAATCAACAACGTCAAAAATGTGTCAAGGCAAATCTAAAAAAGTAGATAACATTAAACTTTAGCTAGAATAGATTGCGAATCACATACTTACATCAACATAATCTAAGTTATTTTTTATTGTTTAACAAGTCACTTGAAATCATAAAACTAAAAGCTAATAAAATTGATTACAAGCATTATAAATATGTTTAGTTTTTCAATAGTATCACTATCAAATAGTGTGCTAAAACATCTCTGTATTTCTGTACAAAAGTTCTTTAAATGCCTATACTAAGAACTATAACACTAAGCTGTCTAGCGATGAAGACTGTCCAGGAAAACTTCTATCTAGCCTTCCTAATTGGACAATTAGTAAATCAGCTCCACCCGGCATGTAAACAATTGTCGCTCAGCAGCGGCAAAGACAGTTGTGCTCATAAAGTGTCAACTAATTACGGTGAAGAACACGCTAGGATAAAAACAGAGGAGCCAAAACAGGGAAATAAATTAAGAAGACGACAAAGGATCGTGTAAGATATGACGACTTATTTAACGATTAAAAAGCAAAATGTTCTTGTTTTTTGTAATGATAATCGTTCTGGCGGCGATTGAGGTAAAATCAGGGAGTTTGTCAACACCTTATATTTTGATGTGAGCCCGGGGACGTGCTTGTCAGTTGTCTGAGCTGCGGAACTCATGACTTTGCTTACTTCATACTTTGAGTATGTTCACTACCCAGCTCGTAAATTGCCAGCACATTTTCTCCGTTTCTGTTGTTGTATTGGTTTGATTAGATAAAATTTGGTCGGGGTTGGACCCATCCAACCGACACTATACAATTAATGTCCCATTTTAGTAAGTGAATTAATTTCCGAAATTAAAAACTTAACTTATAACTTAACTGATAACCTATTGAAGATCTTTAATCTTGATTTGGATCTGTTCTGGCGTGAACAATATACATTTTAGTGATGTATCATTGTAAGCTAGTAGTACTAGTTAGGTAGCCCCAGCCAGTCAGCCATGCTTGACATTTAACTGTTACCTACAGTAAAAATATCAAAAGCAGCTTTGCTTACACAAAGTACCTAGAGCATATCTCTAAAAGCAGTTACCCGCACCACTTACTTACAAATTATCAATAATAACATTACACAGCACTGATACTGCTCGCAACCTGAATATAATTTCCTGTCCATGACATTGCCACCGGCAGTTCCATTAAAGCACCAGCAGCCTGCAGCCTTGCTCAGTGACGTCTATCTAAGCATACCCGACGCGACTGTGCCTTTAGACGCAGCACTTGTGGTATCAGTAATTGTTAGCTTGTTTCCCTAATTTAATCTAGACAGCACAGTCCCGCCTCCCCGTCCACCTCCCGCCACTCGCCCATTTGGAAATGCCCTAGCAAATCATTCGACTCCGGTCTGGAGCTCTCACCGTGGATAACAACTCGTTAGGCCAACAATTCAACTCCACTTTTTGGAACTGTGTTTTCTCATAGCGTCACACTGCTGGTAAAACTTCGTCCTTTAAGTCGTTCATGTGTACAGTGCTGTGTTTAACATGGAGTTCAAAAGAAAGAGAATCCTGTCACACGATTTCAAAGCTCAAAGTCATCGGTATGATCTTCTGGAAGACCCAGACGACAGACAAGTCAGACTCCCTAATGTAGTAAGTTGTTCTATATAACTTGTTCTATAACTTGTTCTATAAAAGCTCGTTTTATAAATTGTTCCATAACCAACAACATGTTCAATAACTTGTTCAATAACTATTTTGCAAGTTGTCCTAGTACATCTATAAGAAGTGCTATAAGTCGTCTTCAAAGCTGCTTTTAGTTTGTTAAAAAGTCGTTCTATAAATTCGGAAGTTCAAGTATTTGATCTTTTGGAATAATTTCTTGATTAAATTCAATATACTTAGTATTTGATGCTTAAGATGAGATCTCAACTGATGAGATCCTAACTGTTTATGCTTAAATCCATTTTATCTTAAAAGTTCGTTAGGTTCTAATTCTAACCAGCCGAGTAGTTTATGAATGAATTTTATAGAAATATGTAACTTTACATTTCATATCTTGCCAATAAATATCTTAATCGATTAAAAAACCCTTAAAGTTAAACTTAAGGGAATAATTCTATAAGAAGGTTATTATTTGGGGAGCTTTTGCAGCCTTACATGCTTTGTTTTTGCAATGCTAACATGCCTACATACTTACATGAACAATGAGCACAGTAACATACTAATATACTAGAAATTAAGGAATAGACGTAGCAAAATACCTGCAGAAGCAGAAACAGGTGCAGGCACACCCCATATATCGTTCCAAAATGGCAAGTGCGATATGCATACATACATGGGAGTAGCAAAATTTAAAATAAATATTCATCTTTTGCATACTTCTATAACTAACGTCTAGCACCGCAGCAGGCTCTTGTAATATCTCTATCACAGCTTATAGAATATCTTTACAGTGCACCGTTATTCTTTGTATGTATACGCATATATATGTTCTTTAAGAACATATATGTTAAAGAACATATATGTTCTTTAACTTACTCTTAAATAGCAACTACAAGCTTACCCTATCAGATCATGATTCAACGGTTTAATTGGACTTTTTGTAGGGCTAACACAAGTTTGCTCCTATAAAGTACCCATTACTCCATTATTATAGACTCTATACAGACTTTGAGTAAAAGTTTACAGTTTACTCCTATATTACAACAAGTGCTATTATAGGCCTAACGCCTTTGGTGCCGTGCAGCTTTTCGATCAATTCATTTGATAAGATTTTACAACTAGTGCTTTTTGTTTCCAAAGTTTAAATCTTTTGCCTCTTATTCACTCACAATGAAGATGAGTTTCTTGGACGGACGGAAAAGCTTGCAGATTTCCAAGCACTTACTTTAACGAAATGTACACAGCTTTGAGCTATCAAGATGTGCTTGTCAGTTCTGTGATTCTACACATCTTGAACTTTGAAGAGGTACTGTATCGGGTTGTCTATACGAAAGGAGCCTACAATTAGAATCTGAAAGGTTTGACTAGAAAGAGTAATCTATATTACCTACTTAGTACATTAGAACATTTAGTTCATTCATCTGTCGGAGATATAGTTTAAATGATTCTGAGGAGAAAATATATTCTGGATACGAAGAAGACGAGAGAGCAGAAAAAAAATATCCGACAGAAACGGATTCGGGCAGCAGCTCTTCATTTTGATCGACCTGAAGCTCTTCCAAAATCTCTGGCAAGTGTTTTTTATAGTTTTTATAGCTATCAACGTTTGGAATTCGGTTTTAGTATTAATAACTACCCAAGATAACTTGTCGCTCTTCTATCTTTAGTCTTTACCCTTACCCTTAGTTCTATTAAATTTAATGTATCATTTTTAATGAGGTTTGATGCAGTTCAATTTGTAGACATGAATTTCTCTGGACGTGAAACTACACTATATAGTTTAAACTACACTATTTAGATTAAAGTTTAAACGTGTTTATGGTTGGGTGGGATGGATAGCTATCGTACCAGGTTGAATTACACATTTCGTGTTGTTGTGATAATAGTCAGATCATGGAAAGTTGGTGCTACAAATATAAAAGGCGAACGACCTTCATGGCTAGCATCAGGAACTCGGCACAGCACAAGTGTCAAGGATATACTTCTACATTTCATATCACTAAATCATGATCGCGAATTACTGATGTGATCTTGGGTTATTGGGCGGGTCTCTTTGAGACCTCTATCATACGCATAATTATGTTTCTTTATCCGTGGTTAGCCACTTCTTACCTTAATTTCTGAGTTTCTGAAAACTAACACCTCGAATTACGGCCTCACCTTTCCTAGAAGGTCTGCCTATAGGAGCAAATGGAATAAGGAACTTAGAGTTATACAGGAGATTACAATTTCTAACCGAACACAAATGTTCAAAGCAATTGAACTCATGGTCGTGGGGATGCTTTCTCGAGAAACCAACATGCCAAGATCGAATCAAATGTTAGCGACAGTGTGCAGATTTGCATTATTATTATGATTTAGGTTAATATATGCTGGACTGAGTTGATGAGTACACGGTGCATGTTCGCATGAGACTTCATGATAGCATCGTAGCATAAGCGAAAAAGTTAAATATGCAACCTTCTAACCGTGGCAGTATACACACTTTTATTGTGACTATTCTCTATAATGACGTATACTCTATAGTGACTTATACTCTATAGTGACTTATACAACACACAAATTTCTGTTGTTATCACTTAAAATACTTTGGTTCCATCAAATTATATCGTTAGAACTATTTAACATCCACCAAATATTCCTTAGCTATCATTTACTATACTTTTCATCGAGGATCAAGAAGTAACTATGACTCAATGACTCATAACCATATAACTATATAATGACTTCAAAATCATTTCACGTTCACTGCAAGTATACAGATCGCTTTTCATTCGTTTTCATGATACTGTATTGCAATTCGTCGACGTCTAAAAAACCTTTGATGTCGATGACACAGCCCACGTCAAATGAATTGTAATTCTGTAAATCTTAATCTAAAAATGGGCGTAGACCATCCCATGAATACATACGTCGTTGTTGTAGCCCTTTAGACGGCTGCATCACTTTTAGGTTATCTCTGACCTGAGCTAGTTCAAGTTGAACAACTGTAATAATGTAATATTCTGAACTTTTAGAAAACGAATTCTTTGATGGATTAAACTTAAGGATTTCGAATATGTTACTTAATTCAAATTGGAAACATATCTTATAGAGCTGATGAAATAAATGCATAATATGGACTCATGACAAAATATTATCGACTCGACGTGAAGGCCAATTTTTAGTAAGCAGTAATTTTAACGGGTTTTGTTTCAAGGCTTGTTCTGATCTAAATGTTCTGGGAAAACTTTTTATTTTTGTAGTTTGTCAGACATTACCATTGCTGTAATAAGACGCTCTAACTCTAACTCTATTATAACACGTGTGGGGTACAATGCAGCTTGTAAATGGACACGAATAATCGATATACAAGTGTTATCATTATGGTTGCGAAAAAAGTTATTTTGTAGCTGTCAAAAATCCGTTCCGATCGTTCCATATGCTGAGAACAAGGAAGTTTACATGCATTCCGTATTTTAAAATGTTAGAAATGCTGATGGTGACTAATTAATCTTGTATAACGTTAAGAGTTTCTCCAAGAGGTACCAGTTTATATGCTGCGAAGCTTTGCACGAACTAACTATTCAATTTTAAAGACTCCTGACTAATCGGTTTACTCGAAAGATTTTACATGTCCTCATGTGAGATGGCTGCTTTCTAGAAGGTGAAGTTCAGAAATTCGGAGGGATCAATTGTTAGAGGCAGGAATTTGGTAGATACGTAACGAGCCCTTACGAACAATATTGGTATTACGATGGATCAACGCTTTACAAGCATGTTAATGCTTATAAACCTTTATAAAGACTAAGCCATGTTTAAAGGGAGCCTATTGAGTAAAAGTGGCGACAAATGACACTTTATTTGTATGTCAATGAGCTTCATGAATTTTCAAAAGTTGCATCCCCATTCAACAGCTTCCTCGACAACTGAGGTGGAGTTGTTTGTCGTACTTGGGGATCACCATCACAAATATGCATAGACTAAATCAAGACTAGTAGTAATGCGTTCATAGCACTATCAATTAATGTGGGCTATCATATGTTATATTGTCATGAAATGTCTGCCGAGGTTCTCTGGCGGACAGACATGATTAAAGGAATAGCTCACGAGTATTGCCCGGGTCTACAATCTTCAATTGTGTTGACATGCGGTTCAGCCCCCCTCTGATGTTTTCGTGATATTATTTTACGATTGTGTTGTAGTGCACTCCTCGGATATCGCTATTTTGATTGCTTAAAATTCGGATACATTGTTTTCACGGCCAGTTTCTTATGGTCATATAGGTACCGCAGCGGCAAGCTGTTAATAAAACGTCTCTTTTATACAGCCAAGTAACTTGCAGGGTAACTTCTGATGGCCTATTAGATGTGAATTTAGACTTTTTCACTTACTCTTACTTTAAGCCAATGTAGTTTCTATAAGAAATTCCAGTAATTATTTTCCCTCTTGATCTCAATTATATTGTGACATCTATATTAACGCAAAAAGGCGGTAACAAAACAGAAGTACTAAAACCAGGATTATGACAAGAAGCACTAGTATCAGGACACCATGTGATTCAGTGGTTTGAAAGCAGTGCTTGATGACCGCCAAACTCACAAACACCACTTTCACTGCCAATCAGCGCAAACCAAGAACCAAATCATCGCAAGTAACAAGCATCTCTTGCACAACTACTAGTACAGTCATCTCAGGACAATGATCAGCACAATACGACCTTCTAATACAAACCACGTCAGCTTTATTTCAACACAGTTTAAACTCAACTAGTCCCGGAGTCTCTCACTCACATCCAACATTGCGACACCACGGTGCGATTTCACCGAACATCAGGCAGACTTTCCGATAGCAAGTAGTAAATTTAAACCTCCACATTGTTAGCAAGCCACAACTAGAATGAGTATTGTCTTCTATAATTTTATTAGTTTTCACTGATTTTGATCGAGCTGGTGTACACAATAAAACGACGTCTCGTGCTTGGCTGGCCGGACGTTTCTACCGGTACATGCAGTCATGTTCTTCCCGTTTCACCACTGACTTTCAACTGTTTGATGAGTCGTAACGTGTTGCTGTCCCAGGAGTCTACCTCCTTTAATCTGCCGCCAGCCAGCACCGACATGTCTGACTTGACTGACATCTCTCCTAGGTACATCTGTTAGAGCGAACATTTAGCTCACTTCTGGGGAAGTTATTTAGCTCACTTCCACTATGTTCTTGAGTTTAGCGGATAGTACTACGACAGTGGTATAAGTGCTTGGTACTAGACTACAGCTGTACAGAGCTTTATTGGGGGCAGTCCGTTTTAAATAGTTCAACCCAACGTTGTTTACATCCACTTAGTTAATTGGGTTTTGTAGTAAGCACTAAGCTCTGCCTTTCTTAGTTGACGCTAATAATATAAAGAGTTGTTTGTATAACCATAAGTATTAAGTCAATATTATGTTGTCCCATTGAGATTGAGAATATCAAACTGTAAAGTTTATCTTACAATACCAAAGAGGAAACATGATTAAATTTTGTCCTTGCAGTAGACTCATAGTATCAATTTTCAGGGCTGTTTGAACATCATAAGTAGGCCTGGAAGAAAATTCGCTATGGGCATAATGGCTTATGGGGAGGAAGGAAGGTTTCCGTTGAGGAGAGTTTAAACATATTGCAGAATGTAAAGGTCACGAGTTAATACAAGTGCAGGTCACGAATGAAGTAAATTTCACGCAGTCACGAACCCCGATTGTAAATGCAAACTACGACAAGCAATACTATTTATTGCAATTGATTTAGTTTTGGGGCATTTCTTATTTCTACTACACTGTATTCGGTCAGGAGTCATTGGGACGTTCTGTTTTTATAAATATTCTGTCGAAAAAAGTGTTTTTTCGGTTTTCGAAATTCAGGTTTTGGGGCTTCATGTCGATCGAGAATTTCGCCCAAACCTTATGGCTATATCATCTGTTTCAAAGAAAATATGAAACATTACTTTAACTTCTACAATTGCCCTTCAGTTTCTCTAAACAATGTGGCCATATTTTTCTTTTACGCGTGGTACTGTCAAAATTGGCTTATCAATTATCATCTTAAATGAAAGTGATGAAAAGTGGGAGTCAATCTTTATGGGACAACCTAATGATAATAATAGTAAGCAACCAGTTACCAGAACTTGTTTTGATTTGCTCCTTTAAGGGAGTTTCTCAGCGACTAGTGAGATGGACTGAAACTGAGAGAGATGAAGATTTTGAGCACAAAAAGATAACACTGACGATCCAGGATAACTCAGGGCACCTAAGAAGATGGACCTGGACCGAGGAAGACCTTCCTACGTGTCCCTGAGGGAGAGTCGCGACTGTGGAGCATTTCTTAGATCTCTCTCGTACAGGAAAGAGGTAAAATAAGCACTGTAATAAGCATTGGAATAAGCATTAGGATAAGCATTAGGATAAGCATTAGGATACAAAAATCATGATTACAAGAGAGAATGAAGATAATAAGTATAAATACAGTTTATAATGAAATAACGTGAATTATAACAATTAACAATATTGATTGTTAGCTTTAAAAACTATTAGTTGACAAGATATGGCGATTAGCGACTAAATAAAGCGACCAAAGCGGGATGCACACTGTCGTCTTGTCTGATCTCGATAACAATAAGAATTTGATACGATTAAACAAACTTAGAAGTAGGTACTCGACATACATTTAAAATTAAAAAAGTCCCACAAACATAGGACTATAATAAAATTATAGGACTATAATAAGATTAGCTGACTGTCGTCTGTCAACATTGTCGACAGTTCATCTGACAAGAGATTTAGTGCGCTTTCAAGACTATTTTGGCTCATGTATTATTGATGTTTTATAAGTCAAAATGATGCTAATACAATTACGTTGATAGGTTTTATCATTAAATCAATAAACCATATTCGTTTCCGCTTAACTGCCATAATTAGTTATTTCCCTGGCATCCCTGGCATCCAAAAGAAGGTTTTTATTTGCCCTTTTAGCTGATTTCCGAGTTCACATTTTCATCACAAATGCTATTGTTTGAGAGTAAGAATCGGTGGAAAGATCCAGTTCCAGACTTCCGGAGAAGGCCCCAGCCGGGGGACTTGGAGCCGCAGGTACAGGTGAAACACAGATGCCTCCATACCTTGGGTTGATATCATCTTGTAGAAAGTCGTTCTAAGAACTTCTATTCTTGTCAGTAATACATAATAAAACGCGCAATTCAGAAACGGCACGAGTTTTTTACTGTATATTAGAGAGACATGACAGCAATAAGTCAGAACTATAAAAAATTTCACAATGCTAAGAGTAAGGAAGAGGCCATACCATAATCGCAAGTAAACGCACTTCACACAACCTTTATAGCCCTGGATCTCATGTGTCAAGTATCTAAATGTAGGTATTCGCACTAAAAGTAGGATGCAAGGCAAGAAACTGGTCCAGTGGTCCTAGTTATCGATATAGGCCAGTGCTTGTTGGGACTTGCCCTGCTGATTTGCTGAATGAGTATTCCTGAACGTCCCTGCTTGCTTGTTTTTTATGCGTTGCTTAGTTCTGCCTCTTTATAGGGTTTACATTTTTGAATCGGTCAAATCTAGATCTTAAGATAAGCCGAAGATCTCGAGAATTCCTCATGTACGTAGCACCAATTATCGCTGAACATTTCATCAAGGTATGAGACAACTTATTGCGCTAAAAAACCAAGATTCATTAACCCAGCTTTGTTAGCAGTTCTGCCGACCAGTTTGGAGTCCTCGTGTCGTTGCCAGGACAACGGCTGGTTAATGACAGCTGCCTAGGCCTAAATGGATTCTTGCTTGGCACTGAGGAATTCAGTAGATTGGTTTAAATAAGCCGCAGGTCGCAGCTCAAATTTTAACCGAGAAGCCACCATATTTATTTCGAGTTTGCTTTTTTTCCGAGGAACTCTAACTGCTGCATAGTTTGAGTTGTGCCAGGTTGTTTAATGCTTTTTTTCTGCAGTTTGACAAAAATATCTTCATTTGATTTTTGGTGATTGTTCCTAGTGATCTATAAGAACGAGATTCAGCGTTTCTGAAGACCACTGGTTGAAGGAAATCTCGGACAGAGATGGACAGCAAAATGTCTCTCACCTCCCGCCCCTCCGGCGTAAGTTATTCTTCTTTGGGAGACATGTTTACTGTTTCCTATCATCACATTAGCTGCTACCTTGGCAAGTTATGGATATCCTATTTAATCAAAAGAAGCGTTCGCCAATTCAGTTGTCAAATAATGCAAAGGCTAAAATAAAAAACACTGACTACTTGACACTCATTAAAAGTGTCAGCAGTTTAGCTCCCCCCACTAATGATTCGGCCATGGCCGACTTCTTCCACTTTTCCGTGCTTCCAATTAGTTTTAGGTCGAAAAAGGGAGTCAAATTTTATAAGAAGGTAATACTCAATTAAATACTCAACGTGGCTGATGTTAAACGACCACAAAATCACGCAAGCTGGCTTAGTTTGCTAGTTTCATCTTTTGTTCTGATGGCTCTTTATGCGACAGCAAACTGCGGTTAAAGGCGATGAGCTAAGAAGTATTGTTGCCGAAAGACTGGAATGAAAAGACGAAAGTTTCCGGGGATCTAGATCATGAAATCACATCAGAAATGTGGCTATATCAGTATGCAATCAGAAGACAATTGCTACACAGTGCAGTCATTCAATCGACCAAAATCCTACCATTTGAGAAGATTTGAACGAAACAAAGAAGATGATCTCTACAAGTACCAAGATTTAAACCCTTGCAGACACCGTCGCTGCAAATCGGTAATGAGTCTGAAACCATGATGACTTTAGTAGTCGTGATTTATTGATTTGTCTCTTCCTACTACTTGGCGTTGTCTTGTTGTGATGATACTGATTATAAGTAGATTGCTCGACTATTTTTTGTACCAAAAAAGTTTTCTTATTCGGTACATTTTACATAGCAGACAATATTACGCAATATAGTAACGATCACTCTCAGTACGATAATTCTAAAAAATGCGTGTAAAGAAAGATGAAAACCAAATAAACGAGAATCCTTAACAGGTGGATATTGCTCTGATGTTCTATATTACGGGAAAACCGAAAAGTTATCCAAGTCATTGCACTAGCAGGCTATAAGAACCATGAGACCTAGATGGTCGTAGCAATCTGATCCTCAACTACAAAATGAATCATTTTCCGAGTAAGGATGTGATTTATACAGTAGAGGAATCTTGCTTTGCTTCATCCCGATTTGGTCAACGGAACATGGATTTACCGTGTTTCCAGCCTCAATTCAAGGTAGGCAATTCACGCTATTACGAATACGCGGTACAACTGGCCCGCCAAGTACTAATTAACAAGCTAATTTTAATTCACCACAAGCAATATAATTCCCGTACAATAGTATGCGTGCTATCAGAAATACATAAGCGGACAACAAGGCCCCATTTAGCGCAAATTCCAAGCCGCTTTCATTGATACATACTGCAATACTGTAACTCAGAAAGTTCACTGCTTCGAATTTAAACGCAGTAATTGCAGTACCGTGCTAACTAAAACGTTTGCTGTCAGTATACTTATCAACGTGCATGGCCATTGAATTGGCCCTGTTCGGAAAGCAATTTGCAGTTTTGTATTTCTAAATTTTAACGTTTTGCTTCTTTTCCCTTTTATCTTGTCTTAACCGAAAATGTTGGGCATGTCTATAAGGGAAATTTGTTCATTAGTCAGTCGAGATCATCACCGCTAACCGACTGCACATCTCGTATACCTATTACCTAATGTTCAATCTAAGCACCTTATAATTTATTCCAGTATGCAAATTTTCTCATTAAGACGCTTTAGACTATCAAAAAATATTATTGAAAATTTGTATTCATTTCAGACGTCTAAAAGTATTTTTGTCAGACCTTTCAAATTATGAGGGCAGATTCCCTGTAATAAAGGGTGTTATGTACAACCAAGTTGTGATTAAGTCCATGGCCTTTAATAATTATCCCATGAACCTTATAACATCAAATTTTGATTATCATAATATAATTCCTCTGCACGGTTCACAGCTGATCTTCTGACGATTACTAACTATTATATTTTATCTGAGCTAAAAGCGCCATGATTATCGACACCTGAAGGGAGCCCTAACATTCATAGATTCATGAATATAGATTAAAAGGGACTTTATTTGAATAATGTCATTGCTGTTAGTACAAAGACGGCCGTGACCAGTAGTTTGAATTTGCTTGTCTAGGCCTAGATAACTATTTGAATATTGTTGAGACTTGAGCCGACGCAATTAATTCTATAGCTAGTTCATCATGGGTTCTAGATTATATCTTTTAAACTAAACGTAATGCGATTTAGAGTTTATACGCATATCAGGCTTTACCTTCGCTTAATTTCTTAGCCCGTTTTATTTATTGGGACTTATGGTGCGTTTATGACTTTTGATACAAAACATCTTTTTTATAAGTTATACATCCACCATCACTGCATATTACACTGAGTTAACATGATATTGCATCAAAAATCGTATTATTATATAACAATACGATTTTCGATGCAATATCATGTTAAGTCTTCTTCATTTTTAATGTTTTTAGGAGAATCCAGATATATATGGATTCTCCTAAAAACATTTAAAAATGAAGAACACGTGGCATTCTGAACTATTCATAACAACTTGTTTCTAGAATTTGAAATATTTAATCGGAAGTACCAGAGAAGTCAGCTGCTAAGATGCGTCCAAAAACTGCCTTATTGTCCAAGGTTAATTTATTATTAATGTCTCCAGTGGTATTTTCGGAATGTCTGACCTACTGCAATCAGGAAAAGTAATATCTATCGTCAAATGTCAACGTCTCTGTCAGAATAAAGGACTGTCCAGTGTCCCATAAACACGTGCCATTTTCCGCATCAAAACATATGTCTCCTCCGTATACTCGATAACACATGCAAGGTTCCTTATGCAAATTTCGGACTTATTAATAGAACATGCCAAATACAAAAATAGGCGAATCATTAAGGACTCGTGCAAAGAATCACACTAAAAATAGAGAACTAAATTTATCACACGTGTTAAGGAATAGAGGACTCAGTAACCTCACGTGTACACTATCACTCTCTCACACATGCAAGCGTTTTTAACGATAAGAATTGTACATACGAACTTTTAGCTCGAACAGATACCAAGCACTGTTCGACAGCTAGCCAATATCGATTCTATTAATTGTCTCCAAGCTAGTGGGATTAAAATTATGGAGTTTACGTCGTGTTTAAGAGCGGATGAAATGGTCATTTGTCATTTGTTAAAGTAGCATTGCTGCTATATATATTTCTCGTCAGTGTGTTGGAATTTGTTATTAAACCATATCTTTTCTTAAGTTCCTAAGGCACCATCAAAATATCACGTGAAATACGCAACCAATACAAGGCTATCAGAGAATTCACCGGATATCATGAAATGGATTTGCATCATACCACAAATGGCAGATCATCAAATAACTCCTGCCTTAGGTTATTAATCGTTTTGAAAAAGACTTTTCTTGATGTCTCAACTCGCACGTGGTGCAATGAACTTTATAGGAGACCATCAATAAGTCACTTTCCAAGTCCAGATAGCTGCAGTTAATGTGACAACCACATTCTTCCCTGTTTTACGTAACTGAACCGGTAATAATTCGGAAGGTGACAGCTCGTCACAAAGCAAAAAATTAACACTTAGAGTGGCACAAGTGTGAAATTCTCCATTAACTGAAACAACTGCGGATTTAGAGGCAACTTTACCATTTGCTTTTTGCCTGGTTGTTTCCGTACGAATTATCGTTCACATTTTTAGTTGAGAAATTAAAAATGGCCGTGATTTTGACATTCCTAAAAATTCTATCCCTTCAGTTTTTTCCAAACGTCCGATGATTTAAGAAAGTTGATAATTGAGAGTAAAGCAGCCACTCAAATCTACCTCCATTTGCATCTTGTCACCATGAGCCCTCAGCTGATCACAGAAAGCACCCACTTTCACACTAACCACACGGCACAATTACACACCAGCTCCTCTGAGTCTGTCATAAAGTCGATCTGACTAAAAGACACGTGCTAGATTGCTTATCATCTGTCAAATAGACTACAGTTGAGATACAAAGCGGTTTGACAACACATGCCACCCCGTTCGGCTTGTTATTAAACTACTGCATATGACCCGCTGCTATCTGCTTGTTTATCGTTTGTCTACGTTTAGCAACCTTTGACCTGACGATAGAGACCGATAATCGATATTAAACAAACGTAACTAAGGTTAAGGTTAACAAGTGAATCTTCCCATTTAAAAGCAGTTTTTGGAAACCTCTGCAATTCATCAGAAGCTCGGATCATTGGTATGTCGATCTTCTAAAACGACTGGAAATATACCATTACATTCTGATCGATATCAATCCTACCAACTGACGATATAGCAGCATCATAAGAATAAAAACAGTAATAAAAATCTGAATATCATAGATTCCAAGACTGTACCCCAGCACCAGACACAGAAGACACTCTCGGACCCGGGAGTTTGAAATGAACACTTTCACCCGGCTGAGCACCATTTCAACATCTGATATAGTGGCGATACGCGACAAATACTACGCGGAGAACCCCATGGGGACCGAGCACGGGTGGTTCAGCAGTCAGCGGCCAGTCAGCAGCTTGTCGAGCGAGGAAGGGCAGGAAGTACACGAGAGTGCGGTGCAGAATGTCTACAGAAAGCTCAGAAGTGGTGGCAGTGGGGGATGTGGTGGCAGAGATGGGTGTGGAGGGAGTGACGTTGAAAGTGACGATAGTGACGCAATTCTCTGTGGCGCCATCCGCAAAAATCAGGTTATTTTACACAGTCAAATATGGTCATAAGACACCTTCTTATAAGTGAACCCAATACTAGCAAAAGTACCTTCAAGGCACAACATTGCATATAATTAGGTTGAACCGACTTGAATCTGCAAAACAAGGTCCTACATATAGTTTCTAGAGATGAAAATAATCATGAAATATTAAAAGTTGATTTTACAGTCTGATATAATGCTGTTTTTACAGTTCAATTTAAATAGTTTGGGAAGTAATTACTGTTTATGTTTTCGGTATTTACTTCATTAGTCATGCTCATACCTTAAAGATGATCTTTGAGAGCTTAACAGGAAAGTACGAACATCTTGATATGTGTAATGTGTATCAAACATGAAAACACCGTTATAAGCATAACAACAGCATGAATAGCACCAAGCTCTGTATAAAGATTGTTAGGTAGCCTCTAAATGTTGCCAAGTTGAGTATCTGTTAAGCTATAGTCACGTTGAGAATAGGTACTCAGGACATGTGCCAGCCCGCCCCTTACTGCTCCTTACCCTACAGTGATGATTCACTGTTTACAATTATATAATACAACTTCGCTACACACCAACTTTAGAACTTTGATACTATCTAGCCTGCTATTCGTGCTAATCAGAAAAGATATTTCATTTGTTATAACCACGCAATACCTCCGTAAAAATAAACTTCTAAACCACAAAGTTAATGCATTAAATAATTAGCCATTCCTGGGCCGACAGGTACTATATTAGTTGTGGCTTATTAACTTATCAAGATGAATTTGGCGAGTGGCGATGGCCCTCATTGACACAGACTGTATATAGCGCAATCTGATTATTCATGAGGACGGTGCAGAAGCCTATAGTAGGTGATATCTTCCGATCTTCCCCTGTTGAGCTATTGCATGCACTTAAATCAGGCTAGTTACCGTTCTCGTTCGATGTTGTGCACTTTCGTTTAATTGTCCGAAAAGAATGTGGAGTATGATTTTTGAGGAGGTTGAAAAAATCGAGTAGAGCAACAACTTTGTAACATCATGAACACGTTCGTGAGGCTCAGCGTAATCAACCAACGAGATGTAGAGCGAGTGAGAGAAAAACACAAGAAAGACCGGAGGATGGGGCTTGATCAGGAGGACGAAGAGAGTTTGGGTAGTGACGATTCGAACTTGTGGTCTGCATTTCTTAACTTTCCTACTGTGGTAAATCTGATTCAACTGCAATAATGGAATGAGGGGAAATCAAGAATATTAAAAGGATCTGCCATTTTTATACTGGTTTCAGTGTACTGTGAATAAGTAGTAAAGAATAGATTATTTTCAATACGTTTAAATTTTTGTTACACCTTAATCCCATTTATCGTACCGCATATCGCGGTAAATATATAAATATATAAATATAATGAGTTATTCGACCCAGAATAAAGATTTGTAATTTCATTTTCATACAAAATTCAACTCTTCAGGAATCATATACATCTTATCACACATTTCTTACCCAACTATAATCAAGATTCAATTGAAAGATAGAGATAAACGACATCGCCAATTGTGATTAGTCTTGAATGAAAACAGGAAACTTTCGCAAAATAATTCGAATCGCCTTTAAACAAAATAAAACAATGTAGACGTTAAAAATATTCACGGTTTCAACATATTTTATTTCAGGTGGTGGTCATGGCCCCGATTTTTGGTTTCTTCGGCAAGGTTGACACAAAAGTATGGTACTCGCTCATCCTGCTTATTCTCCTGATAACACACATATGTGTTGGAGCACATGTATTTAAAGTCTTGGAGACAGGTTATTATCTACACATGTCACGATTTGATTTTTACTGATGAGAAATACCAAGGCAAAACATCACTCAAGAAATATTGGATGTTAATATGAAATTGCTGATTTTTTATTCTGTAAGAGAAATTTCCTTATCCTCAGGCGAGAAAGCTCAAAACAGAACCGAGGGTTTGGTATACTCGAGAGATTTCTTTACATACTGGCTGAGTATGAAAATTTAAAATCAATATCATTCAGTAATTTTTTTTCCTATTTTTTTTTCAGTTGGCTTCATTGAATATCGAAGGCCCGAATTTTCGTCAATTTTCATCTGCCATCAAAAAGAATTTTAATCATTGCTTTTCTCTGTACCATATTTATCAGTTTTGGATATTCCCTAAGTAAACATTTAAACGACTACATTGACTTAAAGTTCTTAAGCTAAATTACCGTCTTTTAGCTAACAGCTCATAATCTGCACAGCGGTGAAAGGATTCAAAAGACCAGACAACAAAACCTACGACAGGTTAACCTACGATCAGCTACACGTAGTGATGAAAGATCTTTACTATATGAGGTTGAGTGGCACAACGATTAGATTTTTATTTACACTTGACATGCACTGACGTGCAAACAGTCTGATGTGATTATTTCAATTGAATTCACCTGCTACAAAAATCAATGACGATTTGATATTGGAGCAATAAATTTAATAAATAGGAGCAATAACGGTTAAGTTTGTCTTTTGATCTATAGTTAGCATTTAGCCATGGATCAAATGTGGATGACATAACTTATATCAAGGTGTTTTAAAACGGATAACAAAGCGACTGACGCCCAAATGTGGAACTTCTGGACAAGTTTCGATTTCACTTCCACCATAGTATCAACGATAGGTGAGAGCAATATTATTTTGATTGGGCTATATTTAATTAGGTCGCTTTTCATTATTAGTCAACTTTAAATAAAGAAAGGTATTTTAGGGGGGAGGGTCACAAATCGTTTTTATCATGCCATAACTGATAAGGTTGCTCAATATTGCCTCGATGTACCCGACTACTCTTTGGTCAATATCTGTTACAATATACAAAGAAATTTTGACCCTTCTCCAAAAATACCTTTCTCTATTATGGAGAAAATTGTTTCTTTACCCATGTTCAATCACTCACCAATAATTATTGATGCTCACCTCTTATTGTAATTATTGAATTATTGATGCTGTGTGAACAAAAATATGACAGGAACGTAGGGAGAAAAATGTTAAAAAAGAGCTTATAAATTGATAGGATTCTTTAACTTGTTTCTAAGGCAACACCTGGAACAGAATATCATATTTGTTCACTCGACCACGTGTGCAAAAGTTTATTTGCGAATAATGGTAGGTAGGCATAACTCCAAAGGAAGCAACAAGCATGTATATTAGTCTAGGCAGTAGGCATGCGAATCACGACAATCCATGAAAGTTGGTATCCAACACAAAACTACGTTAAAAAGGGCTTGACTGTCAATATGTTGAAGTATAATCATATTTGATGGTTTCTTTAATGAAAGAAGCTTGACTATTTTTACTCCAACTTGACTATTATTACTCCAACTTTAAATGTTATTTCAAATTTTTTCACTTGAAACTTTCCAGGGTACGGAGGGATGGCACCGCGAACACAGACAGGAAAACTATTTGTGATCGTCTACACCATCCCTGGAATGCTTCTAATGATGAGTTATTTAAACATCTTCTCCACCTGTATTCTTATTGTACTTAGGAAGGTAACTCCTCTACATTAACTCTTTAATGTCTATCACTTCGTTATTTTGTGATGAGATCTAAATATCAAAGAACCCTGTAGGTAGCGACCTAATACAGAATCGAAGGATACCAATACTTCAAAATGAACAATCCAGGCAGTAGACAAAGATTTTGACGTTATGATTTCAAACTAGATAGGCATCGTTTCAGATCATCAAGATGATCCGAAAACTAAGCAATCTGAACAGAATGCCAGATGTGGTCGAGCAAGCTATAGTTCTTTGGGTGTCCCTTATGTTTCTATGTACTTATCTGCTCGTCATGGCAACTCTTATGCACATGCAAAACCCAGATAACGACTCCTTCCCTCAGTCCCTATACTTCTATGTCATCACTATGACAACTGTCGGTAAGCTTCAAATATTTATATATTTCCAATATTTCATCTCATGCTCCTCGGGAAAGGGGACACCGATGATTAAGGTTTCGATAGGATTATTCAAACCAACTATCGACGTATTTTGTAAACACTGTTATTGATCTGAGCTCGAGATAGATGACTTATGTGTTCATTATAATGACCCTAGGACACATCTTAAATTACAGGTTTTGGAGACATAACACTTATAGACCACACCTATTTGGCACTGATAAGAATACTTTTTGTCTTCTGTATCGGGCTGGTCCTCGTCTCTCTTGTTTTTAATGCTATCAGAGAACTGGCAGCAGCTTATCAGAGACGACTAGTAGAGGTATTATATTCTTCATTCTGGTTTTGGAAAGATGTTAGAAAATTAAATTAAAACTGCAAATATCAACTGATAATAAAATAAATTTCAAACTATTAAAGAACGGCGGGTTTAAGATGTTTAAAAATGATTTTCGACTATGTGATATCCTAATGGCTCAACTATTATACTAGGTAAGTCAAAGAATCGCAATGAAGACTCTAGCAGTGGCAAAACAGCACCGACTACATAACAACAACGCTATAGACAATGGGGAAGAGAAACTCATGGGCGTGGACTGAAAGGCAGGGAAAATTTTTACGACTAACACGATTTAATACCGGGGTTATTACTTATGGAGTATTACTGATGGAATTCAAATATAACGGCTAGATTTGCCTGGAATACTTAAAGACTTTTTAAAAAGGGCTTGAAGTAAGATGATGTTTCAAGAGAGATAAAAGAATTCTTGATAGGCGAGAATTATTAATGACGTGAGAGTAATGATTAAAATTCTGAATCAAGTCACAGTAAAAGGAAGAAATTAAAGGACATCCCGGCGCCTCAACATTTGTGTAACGAATATGTCGGGTATTTTCTGTTCTGTACGTTTTTACAGAGGACAATCTTTGAGAATAATATGTCCTGAAACGTTTTTATATTGACTTAGGGTGTGTTTAGATTCAACGACATCCTTAACATAAGAGTTTTAATTTAGTTTTACTGAAATTCTTTAATGTGTGATATCCAAATCAAGCCAGTCAACAAAATTTGAAATAACAGTCAACCACCACAAAGCTTTGATAGAAATCGTCCCTTATATGTACATACAAAATATAAAGTTACCCAGTAAAAAACTTATTACTTCACAGTGTACATAGTAGATGGCAAATACAATCCAATAGAATATAATGGAGGAAAATATTTTCCTCGGGTACTGAGTTTTTGAGATAGGAGTGTAAAATTGAGGTAAGAATTTCGTAAATTTCGCTGGGAGGGGGGGGGCGGGTGAGATGATTGACCATCAGACAAATTTCAGGGTGTCATGGCCATGCCGCCATGGTTAGTGCCTAATGACGGAAACTTCTTTATTGGATTCATGGCATGAAGCTTGTCACGTGATTGCAACAGCACAAATCTCACTCTCAACCTCAAAGTTATTCACAGAAAGCTCCTTATTCATAGAATCATATACTAGAAGCTTACAAACTTACAAACTTGCTGCATCTGCTCTGATTTGCTCGGTTTGAACCATTGGTCAATACTCAATATTCATACAGTTTGCCAACATGCAGCTGTAAATCAGAGAATTTTGGAGCCTTGAAAATCGTCATAGGCTATAGCCGCTTCTTAGGTGAATTTATTATTTGGGAACTGAAGAGTGAAGGTAAACTTTGGTTAATTCTTAGTTCCATTAAGAAGTATTTCACTTAAACCAATATGTTTTTGATTTTCTTCTGCCACAAGTTCTCAACGACACCTAACTCAGGAACTAAAGTTACATCTAAAAAAAGCAGTCGGATGCACCGATTTGTTTTGAGACAATGCCTACTTATAAAGTGATTAGTCTGTGATACGTGTAACGGTTAATCTGTTTTGTATATGGACCGTGTGTTGTGCTCTGTGATCTCAGTTAATGGGCCTCTGCACTGATTGTGAGTGTTCATGTGGGCACATCGACACATCAAGCATACTGGAGGGCTACACTTGAACAAAGTTTTTCGGTCATAGTAGACATCTTATTGAATTCATAAGATTGATACATTTTTTGTTGCAGTAATAAGTACTCCTTGATAATTTATATTTTTATTGCAATATTGTGGACGGATAAGCATTTAGCGTTTAGATTGTTATTGCGGAATTTTAAATAACATTACCAGATGAAGTATTTCCGGTTTGGTACTTTCTAGCTAATATCTAAAACTCTCTAGATTTTACAAAAAATTTACTAAAAAATATAAATAAATAAATTACTTCAACTTCCCATCTTTACAAAACTAGATAGGCGATGCCGTCAATGACTTACTTTTTGTTTATCCGACTGTTACTCTACTCAAACTGTTACGGTAAGTTACAATTATCTTTTCTTAAATTAGATTATGAAATTGTTCACGTTCACTTAGCAAAACATGTTGAGTTAAAAATAACAACAAAATAGCAAAATTTCTGTTTTCAATTTTGTTTTACATGACTGTGCATCATCTGATGTATGAAGCAGCCATCACTGCGATCAACCTACGAAACATCTTGACATATAACTTCAAATTTTAGCAACCATGAGAGAACGGGTTGCTGGTGAAATAATACCAGTAGAAGCAGAACAATCTGCTACTAAACATAACGTTAAGGTAAACTACGGTGCGGGACGTGCTGTAGACATGGATCTTGAGACTCCTAATTGGGTAGTACCTGGATCAGACGGTACGACTTGGTTTAAGATAATTCTCGGGAAAGTGAACTGTGTTAGAAGAGTGATATGGTACCACAGTGACAGTAATCCTCACCACAACTGGACCTGCACGAAAAGCGACTGTAGTAGCTGTATGGGTAGCTACTGTAGCGATTATACCCTGGCAGTCAGTACTGAGGGAGCAGCACTTGATCTGTATGCTGTCTCCGACTGTAGATTCGGGGACACCGTGAAATTGGAGAGAGTCAGTGTTGAGTTTAAAGTGTACGAAATAGCGGTTATTGGGAAGGAAGGTAATTCAACATTGGATGCTCTACAGTTTAACGCACTAATTTATTTGTATTTGTATGTGTTACACTGTACCCAGGCTTTTACAGTTATACTGAAGGGGCTCCTGGAAGATTCTAGATCTTTTAACGGAGACCCTCCTCATTTAACCCTCAATCGCGGTTTCCCGGTCATTCGGCTCAGTCAACCGAAGAAGATTGCCGAGGCAAGTGCCTTTAGCGCACTTCTCTCGGATTGTTCTTATTGTTCAGTGTGTTACCAACTGATTGAAGCAAACATGATGCTGTTGTAATTGTAAATATTTCAATTTCAACGGTCTAATTTTTATGAGAAAAAGGACTGCTAGTGTAGTTACGTACACCTTTTAACAAGGAAATGGAATACGTAGTGTTATAACTAAAATATTTCAATCAATATTACATTGATCTTGTTCACTCAATAAATGTATTTAATTTGTAGTGTTGAAATAGTTTAAAGGTTTTAAAATCAACTCAACGCGTGACAACAATTATGATCACCGCGCTTTTTACAATCTTAAATTCTCGAAATACATTTCAGAGGCTGACTGCTCGAATCTGGACTCAGGATGGAGTAACGTTGTAACGGTACCAGCACTACCGGTTGTACACGGTACAACTCTGACACTAAACTGTGATACTGACTACACCAACCTGGGAGGAAACACAGCTACGTGTCTGTACGGACAAGTTGTACCGGCTAATCAACCTCCTGATTGTAGAGGTATGACACCTAAAATCTATATCATGAGTGTTACGCCAGTGCGAGATATGTAAAAATCATTAATCAATCCGGCGCACATGGAATTAAACTGCAGAAAACCCGATCGCAAAGCTGGAGGGTTTAATGCTGTTTTTGAGTTTTTTCCCTCACTCTCAAGAGTATTGATAAGGGCTTAAGATCAAGAGGAAGTCGGTAATCGTGCAATGTGCATAATAGCTTTTTATCGACGCCGCCATCTTGATCTATATATATATATGTAAGTGCTCAGGGCCGTGTCGTGGTCAGGGTGTCACGGTCAGTTCCCCCTCGTCCTAATTAATTTAAATCACCGCTCAAACAATTCCGATACATGAAGCAAACGAGGTAACCACGATGATTAAGTTTTCCAAATTTTATCCTATTTCGAAATTTAACTCAGATATCTTTACTTTAGGCAAAAAACAAGGCTTAAAACGAATGATATAAACTTTTAACAGAACTTACAGAAACGATCTCTTAATCTGCTAATTTTGATTTTAAGAAATATCAATATGTAGTAACAATTTTTTGGTCCCTTCCTATATTATATACTTTTTGTTCTGCTCTTCTTCTGTATTCTCATTTTCTGTATTTACACCATAACATTATTTATGACGATGAATGACCAATGACCAATGATGGCAATAATCTAACATGATTAATCTTGATATGAGCATAGCTAATGAGAATTTGGCGACTTAAAATGATTATTACACAGACGAAAAGTCTCCAGTGCAAGTGGTACATTGACAACTGAACTGTCTGCATGTGTAGTCTGATTGTTTTGCTTCAGTTTCATAGCCAGTTCGCATAGAGTCACACAACCATCAACAGTCAGACAAAATGGTGACCGGTTCGAGTGAGAGGGATGGCGGAACTGAAACAGCAGGTAACCGTAAAGTTTAGAAATGTAGTTTAGAAATGTAGTTTAGAAATGTAGTTTGGGGTACCACTTAGCAGAGCCAGGGTTTATTCATGTGCGTTATGTGATTATGAGACTCACATTTACATACTCATGTACTTTCCCTATAAAAATATGAAACATGTAAAATATGAAAAACATCAATTTTAACACAAACTATGGGTTGGATTGAGAGATACATTTGTCGCGGTGAAAGAGGAAAAAATTGTGATACCAGTACCACGCAAAGCGGAAATGCCAATAATCGCGGCGCGTTGATGTCAGGGTTCGTTAAACAAATCTAAAGGTTTCACTTGGGTACGGTCAAACAAAACAAGCCGAATACGTTATACGTTAATTCCACCCTACCAAGAACACACATTAACAATTCAACAGTCATTGCAAGAGACCCCAATATGAACGTTTATTCCACCCTACCAAGAACACACATTAACAATTCAACAGTCATTGCAAGAGACCCCAATATGAAGGTGACCACGTTCTCCATGGGAGAAGAGACGATGTTGGAATGCCATTACAAGTTTGGTATTTATGAAGAGCAAAGGCATGAGCCGAGACAGACTGAACCAGGGGATAACCCCAGTACTGCTCAAGACTTTCCGGTATGATGACAATTTTTGTAATGCACTTGTTCTGAATTCCTTCATGACGTTAAGAATATAGGTAGATAGGTGTTGTTACTAGAGTAATGGGTACTAAATTGAATACATATTTTTTCAGGAAACTTCGTCGATAACATCGGCTTCGAGCTTAGGAAGTGACCGAAAATCAAGATCAAACTCAATTCAGTTTGGATTCAGCAACCGGAAAAAGAAGAAAAAGGTCAGTATAATGATTTTCGGAATTAGTGTCAAAAGTAAAGTTTGATATTTAGATAATCATTGAAAAATAAGGCGATAATTTATTAATCTAAAAAAAGTCGATAAAAATAGACTAATTATAATTGTTATAGTTATGAATTCGGAACAGACACTGTAACATGGAGTGATTTTTAAGTGGAAATATTGAGATACAACTCAAAACGCTAGATTAAAATGCCAAATTTATTACAACTTCTATCTTAATTCTCAGAAGCCTGTGTTTGAACCAACAGAAATTGACACCATCGAGGAAAGGGAAGAACAGCCTACACCTACCAGTGAGCCTCAGGTGGAATCTGACGATAGTGACAGTTACACAATGGACTGCACCGGAACAACCGGTATAAAAATTAGCGTCGATACCAGAGAAATGAAACGAAAGCTAACCGAGAAAAGGGAAAACTTCAGAAATTCGCTGTCGTTGACTCCGAGTGAGGATGAACGTCGAAATGCTTCGAGTTTTGAGGCAGGAATCAAATTAGGAGTTCGGCCAAAAACTGAGGAAGAAATATTTGATAAGAAAAGGGAAGAAGAACGGACGGAAGCAGTAAGAAAACAGCAAAAGAAAGAACTTTTCAGATTGAATGAGAAAACGATGGAATGGGTACCACCTGAGAGTGCTAATCAAACCGAAGGCAATTCTCATGAAAATCAGAATAATGAGACAATGCATGATGCTGATTGTCTGCAGTCGTTCTGTCTTTATCTAAAGCTCCAGCTTAGCCAGTTCTCTCATTTCAGCGTAAGGACGGTCTCTCCTGACTTAGATGATACCTGGGAAAATGAAGAAGCTGAAAAACATTCGGTTGTCGAAGAAACAGAGTTGGACCCACCAGAAGCAGAAAAAGACTCGCCTCCACCCATCAGAAGAAAAGAGTCGAGAAATTCTAAACCCAACAAACGCCGAGATTCTGGTATTCATTTTGGGTTCGGAACAAAACGTCCTAGAAAAAAGTCGGCAGATTCTCTGAGCCTAATTGAAGATGAAGTAGAGAATGAGAAAGTCTACGAAGTACCAGAACAACAATTGGTAGAACAAATTGAAGAAAAAAGTGATGAAAAACTAGAAATTTTAACAGAATCGTCTAGTGTAAACTTCATGGATGATTTTTGGGAAACTACTAAAGAAGCATATGGGGTTCAGAAATCAGGAGCTGAAGTGGTGATAGAAAGAACAAGACAAGGAGTTTCTGAGGGAACATCCACCGTTGTTGATAAAACATTGGAGATAAAGGATAGGACTTTGGAGAGAACAAAAGACGCTGCCAATAATGTTTATGAGACATCTGTTGAGATAAAGAACGCAACACTTGAAAGAACTAAGAGAGGTGCCACTGTTGTAGTGGATAAAACAGTTGAAGGTACAAACGTAGTTGTTGATAAAACGTTAGAGGGTGCCAATGTTGTGCTTGATACAACTATAAAAGGCACGGAAGTTGTTGTTGACAAAACAGTGGAAATAGCAAATAAAACAGTGTTTGCAGCAGAAGATGCAACCAAGGACATAAAAGTTCATCCATTTGGAAAGAGGAGGAGCCAAAATAATAATGATAAAATTAGTTTAGAAAACGAGAACATCGAAGAGAACATGGTGGTTGAAGATAATAAAAAAGCGGTTCCGATTCAGGAAGATGAAAAGTCAGACAATATTGGAATAGAGAGCAATCTAGTTCAACCTGAAGTAAGAATCGAGGAGGAACCAGCAAAGTCCGAGAAAAAGAAAAGACGCAAGAGTAGCGTGATTTCATTCGGTTTCGGCAACAAAAACAAAAGAAAAGACTCAACAAAGTCTCTTAAAGGGTCATCTCAAACGTCATCCCGCTCTTCCCTGCAAATGGAGACAGTCCCCGAAATGGAGATCGTGGAAGAAAAGGAAGAGCCTCCATCAGAACGATCAGAACCACTCTCCCACAAATCAGAACCGATAAGCCAACATGAAATGGACGTAGAAAGTTTGGGGAGTAAATCTTCAAACTCAAGCAATATCATCGAATCGTTTATTGTAACCACGAAAGAAGCTTTTGGTACAACAAAAATTGGTGCCGAAAAAGTGATAGACAAAACTGTTGAGGTCAAGAACTCCTTTTTTGATAAGAAAGACTCAGATAAGCATTCCCAATCTGTTCAAAATAAAACAATGGCATCTCAACAATATCCAACAGACACAGATAAAGGATACACAAATGTTCCTACAGGAGATGCACATCTTCAGCGGCTGTGGAAAACATTGACTGGGGAGAATAGATTTGAGAACGAGAAAGAGTCAGATAATGAATATGAGGTAACAAACGACTATGAGAATTTGCCCAGGAGCAATCATCACTATGGCTACCGTAGCGTAGAAAGTCAAAGTTATACTGTCCCAGAATCTGTAAGTATAATTTTTTCTTTCATAATCATATCAGTAATCACTAATCAGTTACAAAATTTTTTCCCGTATCTTGCCATTTGGGCCCGAAGGGCCCAAATGGCAAGATTGTTTTGATACGTTTTGTGCACGTGCACAAAAAGTACAAAACAAGGGTTGGCGATCGACAGCGTAATTTTGGAATATTAGCTCGAAAAGTGTCCGTACGTACGTACGTACGTCCGCGCTCCTTTATCAAACTTATCATGTATACAAATACGATTATAGGTTTTAACTGCCCAAGGCCGCAGAATGTACTTCAGATATACATAATCATTATAAAATTTATGTATATTTGCCTCACATCAAGAAAAATGATCAAAATTCGATGAACTTTAGTTTTATTGAGTTATTTGTCGAAATTTGACAGATTAAAAGATGAATGTTACGCGATTTTAATCTCAGCTCCGTACACGGTACAAATCTATTTAACGACAAACTTACATAACGCTATTAGTATAAAGTATAAACACAACGCAGTATGACTATATGAACAAATTATAAAGGTAGCACAGACAATATAATTATGACGATGTCATACAGACTCACGATATGTGAAGCAAAACAATGAAAAGAACGCGCGATAGTGTTCAAACTTTGCGCGTGCAGAGTGAAATTTTAAAATCATGCATTGAACGGCTGCATTAATTCGCGCGTCTATATTCACACGTGCAGAGCCAGAACTATGAAAATTAACCGAAATTACGTGTGGTTAGTGGTTGCGTATTATGATTCCTTATTTCGCGAATTTTAATTACAATATGCAACGGCATGATAATTGATACGGGAAATTCAGCGGTCGCCTGACACAGTGAAAGCGGCCGCAATTCTTGTTAACTTTGAGGTCGAGGAAAAGAACTTAGACTAATATTAAGACGTGAATTTACAAAGAATCTGAAAACCACGTGTTTTGCTGGAGGCGCGTTTTGCGACTGATTAGTGATTCTAGTATTACGGTCCTGTAACACATGGTTACAGTTTAACGATAATGTAACCCTTTTCTCCCAGAGATACAACGAGATTATAGAACCTCCACCGCAAACACCACCCCCACCCCCCTCTTCCTCCTCCCCCTCATCCTCCTCCAGCTCAGCTTTCCAGCATGAACCTGATGATGGAGATCATGTGTATGTGACACGGCTGCTGCTGCTAGC
>JH153799.1:0-10713 GCA_000226015.1 Mnemiopsis leidyi | reverse complement strand
CCGTTGAAGTACGGGTCAATAATGCGATCGGCGTCACATCTGGTTTGACGAAATGATTATCCGTTAATTCTTACTTTCTAGCGAAGAAGAGCCGAGATCAGGAGAGCAGCGTGTAGCAAGCCAGGAGAGCCTAGCAGAAATGCAACCTGCGAGTGAGTCGCGGGTAAGACCCTGACAAGGCTTGTCTGACTTCGTCTGACCCTCATTCTATGGGAATAAAATGACAGGAGGGTGCGCGCTGCCGTACAAGACAAGGCTAGATGAAAGCTTTACCTAACCTGGTGCATACGCGTACTTACGCTTTAATTTTGCTCTAACCAGAGCCCTTTTGCGCGCGGCGTTAGCACCTGGTTAGGTGAACGTACGCTTTGCAACGTGAAAGCTCGCTTAGATCTGTTAGCAACCCTTGCTACACGTTGCATATCCCTGCTGCCGCGCCGCCAAGCGGCGTGACCGCGCGCAGTTGCTATACGTTGCATAGCCCTGCTGCCGCGAAGCGGCAGCCTCCGGCGTGGCCGCGCGCAGCACGGCCAAATTTTTTGATAAGGGTCACAACGTGAGACAAAGCAACCCCTCTCTACTTCTAGCAGTCTTTCGCTCGACCTATTGAGTACTGTCGCGGACTTCACGCGCAGTTATGAGTTAGTTTTAACTTCCTGGTCTACATTTAATTTTTCTCTCACATACATGTGTATCACTCGCTTCACTCAGAAATACAGCCACAAAAACAAAATTAACTTATTTGATTCAAGGTCGAACTTTAAAGTGCTGCATCAATATCTTACATTAAATGATACAGATTCGGAACTGTTTAAGATACACAAAAAAGGGTGTGTTGATCCTTTCTCATTGTTAAGTTATGGACCATGTCATGTTGTAACTCTTTGAATTGATAAAGTAAGCGTATTGATGGTTGTCTTACTCTTACGCCAGTCCTGTCTCCAGTTAAAACTTGTCTGACTTCGTCCGACCCTCATTCGAAGCGAATGAATAGAGGGAATAAAATGACAGGAGGGTGCGCGCTGCCGTACAAGTTAAAACATAATACAAATACAGTCTTAATCTTTCTTTGACTTTGCCGAAATAAACTTAAAGTTAAACTAAATGCTAAAACCTCGCATCTTGTACCCCCCACATCGTATGTCAAAAATAATTTAAAGCTTTAAAAGATAAATTCAAACGCAACCAGTTTTATTCAAATGCTTTATAACGTCCACCCAATTCCAACCCCGCGGTTTATCGTCAGCGTCTATGTTTCCGTATTTGTCGTAAAAACGCCTTTTTTGTCCCTTTGTCATGCCTTTCGTGGAAGAGACAGCACTTTTTTCTTTCTTCTCCAGAGCTACGCTTTCCTAAACAATAGAGCCATGATAATAATTGTAAATAAAAACTGTGCCCACTAGGCTAAGTGGCCCTGTAAACAAGTTCAATATCAAATTCGTAATTTAGCTTCTACAAACTTTTTCAACACTAAAACCATTCTAACGCTTAAATCTAGATATTGACAAAATATTTTGAGTACAGTAAGTAAAGTCGTTGGATAATGCACATTTAGTGGAAAACTTTGAGACAGTTTACTGTGAGCTAGTAAACTGTGAGACAGCAAATAGTGAAGAAGTTAACTATTTAACAAACCTTGTCTTCTCTTTCTACTACATTTTCGTTCTTAATCAGTTGTCTGAATTCCTCAACATTGTCCATAACATAGTTTACTATGTTAAATGTCATGGCCATGCCTGCCCAATCGTCATATTGGGATCTTATCTTTTCCAACATCTGCTCTTTTTCGTGTGCCTGACAAACATGAACACACTTGTTAGCAGCCCCGTTATCTTTTAGTGATTCCAAAAAGATTAACCGCTGCAACAGTCGCTGAATTTTTCGTTGTTCAATGGAATCTGTGAGCACCAAACATCTCAAATTGCGGATAAAAACAGAATTTTAGATACCTTGATGTGGGAGTTAAAAAAGCTGTCTAGATCAACAAGGGCGTTATCTGATTCTGGGTAGTCTTTAGGCCACGTGATCTGAAAAGTAAGACATATGAAGCTTTAGCACATTCATGATACTTATAGTAACTGTAATGATAAGCATGTATAAAGTGTGAATAAAATTTAAGTCTTTAAGTGGGAGCTAGTGAAGAAGAAGAAAACTAGTATATCTACTTTCAGAAGCTGATACTCTTTAATAAGTAGTTAACCGCAACTCATAGAATACAAAATGAAAATTAGATAAAATACCTGGATAAAATACCTGGATAAGATACCTGGATAAAATACCTGGATAAAATACCTGGATAAGATACATGGATAAGATTCCTGGATAAAATACATGGATAAGATACATGGATAAGATACCTGGATAAAATACCTGGATAAGATACCTGGATAAGATACATGGATAAAATACATGGATAAAATACCTGGATCATGAAACTCTGTAGGTCGTTCTCATCGCACACAAACTTGTAACAGTAGATCGTGTCAGATATCTGTTTGAAATTTTCGTCGTCCTCGTAAATCGACAGCAACACTTCCTGCTCGTCAGTCTGATCTTCGTTCATCACCTGACACCTTGGATACCAAACAATCAACTTGGAAAACTTCAGGAACTCACTACTTCACATCACGGTTTGTGAATTTGGGAGTATTACAAGAGACAAGTTGTGCCCTACATAGATAGATCATGGGACCACGCATTCTCTTTATATAATAACAAAATCAAACCCAAAACATACTGTTGCAGTTGATAAATAACATAAACAGCAGCTAACTGTGGTAGACTATCACGCAGATATCTGAACTAAATCTACAAACGGTAGCACCAAAATGTCAAAAGCAATTTTTTTAAAACTGCCCATTAGCAAGCAAATACGATACGGAAACATACAGATATCATTGACCCTCAAATGCTGAATATACAAGGCCAGCTCGAATGAATGTCCTCAGCCTGGTAGCAGAATGTAATAACCATCAGGTCCCTTAGAAAAGGGATAACATCCCATCCATTACTTGCCGAAACCCCCAAAACCCATCACTGCTGCTAACTCAGGATCTACATCGTCATCCTGTGCTTCGTTAGCAGCTCGCTTTTTGTCCTTTTTGCGTTGTCGTTTTAGAACTCGTTGTCGTTCTTCCTCTTCTTGACGTTCTTGAGCGCGCGCTTCCAGGTCGTAATCTTCTGCCTGAGCAAGAGTTAATATTATGAATACGAAAAATGGATTATTGTTCGATTTTCGCTGGATTTAAGTACGAGCCATAAGTACGGCTCGGTTATAAATGACCCCTATTGTACGATTTTCGCTGGATTCAAGTACGAGTCATAAGTACGGCTCGGTTGAACAAATGTAGTTGACAATTGGATGATATTCATCTTTAGATTATTCAACTGGAAAAGCATAAGCAATTAACGATGAGTCGAATTGAACTTACTTTATTTTTCTCTTCTTCCTCTCTTTTTCGTTTGTTTTTCTCAAACCTCGCTCTGACTTGGTCTAAAGTTGACCGTTCCACTTTCATCGACATTCCAAGATTACGCTGATCTGAACGAGAGAAGTTTCAATTAAAGCGGATTTAACTTTTAGTTCATTTAAAATACATTTCACGATTGAAAACTCAGAAAGTTTGGTTACCTCTGAACAATGGTAAACCTGCGAACTCATAAAACTTACGTTTTTTGCCGTTGATGTGATCCAGGTAGTTAATAGAGTCTTTGACGACACAATCGCAAACTTTACAGTAATATCCGCCCTGCATCGCGCTGGGACTGTCCTTGGTGACCACCATGGTTTTCCCCAACTTGGAGTCTAAATCAACCTGGGGCGATGATAGTTAGGATAAGTCAAAGTGTTTGAAAAACCATGGAGTACCTAAGATGATTTTAATAGGCTCTGAACTCTGAATCGTCTGAGCAGCTCTACCTTGTGATCCCTAGGTCTGAGAAGCTCTCTTTTGACCTTCCTTTCGGATACAATCTCCGGCTCTGAAATGATAACACGTCAACTTGAATATCTTTATGGTGAGTTATTCCAAGTTTTATAAAGTTAGAGAATAATGAGACTTAACGTGAGCGGGCGGTTAATTGAAGTCTCAAGATCGTTACCATTTTCAGCGACAAGTCTGTCCTTTGCCTTCTTGGCGAATTCATCCTTGTCCCAAGTTTTTCTGTATGTCGTCATGCCTAAGCAATTGCAACTAGAATTAAACCAAGTAACATTTGTATCAATGTTTTTAAATCAGGATAGATCACACGCACAAGAACACACGTTATAGCAAATGCTGAAATTTCATAGTTTTAGCATAAAACCGTTCTTGCGCAGAACGTAAAATATTGCGCGGCTCAAATGGCTTAAACGTTCAAATGTAGATCGGGAATTTTGATTAGTCAAAAGCAACAGAAAAGGCCGAAATTGGAAATGCGGATTTATACTATTCTAAGACAATCTCGAGCAACGATCATTACCCTGATGATGTTTCGTTTCTTGTAGGTAATTTCGTCATCTGAGGCAGTAAAACAAGTCATTACAAATTAAACAAACGTAGAATAAATTTTAATATTTCACCGCAATCAAGTCACTAAACAATTAAAGTGTTGATTAAAGAAACGTATTCCCCTTATTTCTTCACAGTTGAACATAACCATAATCTAAAAAAGACAATAATAATCGATTTTCGCAACTAATACATTGTTTAAATAGCGAGTGTAACCAGGCTCGGAATGCGATAAAAAGATTAAAATAAAAAATAACACAACGGATATACGAAAGTCAGAAATCTAAAGTACCGCAATTTGCTGCGAGTCTAGTGTGCGGTAGAGAGGATATGTCTAAAAGAAAATAATAAGATCGAGATCCTGAAATGCCGTCGGACATTTATTCTGAATTGAGATACTTGCGTGTGAATAACATACGTGTAATTCTGTAAACATAAGTGGAAATCACTTGTTAACATTGAAAATATAACCGGATGCCAAATGATAAGATTCATATCGTCATGTCACGAGAAAACAATAGGAATTTGCTGGGCGATATAATTATTCTATGTTGTCACCTAGAAAATCGTGCACGGTACTAAAATAAACAATGTGCGAATATACGTAAAACTGTAATATTCGTGACATCAAAAACTTGAGATGATGCAAATGATTGAGAAGGCGTCCTAAACAGACAATCAGGCCAAATCGGTAGGAACATGAATTCTACTAACGTCCCTTAATTATGGACAGCACATTACAAATTTTAATGAAACTTAATAACGTCTTCTGGTGACAACTACACGTTACAGCATATTACATAAATCGGATACACATGTTTCCGCAATGTTAAAAACAACAGAGTTCATTATAATACGGGACATTGTAGTTGTGTGTGTGTACTGTGTATTACATATCATGATCAACTACACATTTGGGGAGTGCACGTACTACAACAACTTTAACTAATTAACGTTAAATCAGTAGTTTTGGTTAAATCCGACTACTCGTTGAGTCGTGAGGTCAGGACGTACAGGTTGCTACTGTTTGTCGTGTCCGCAGCTACTCTACTTTCGAGGATTATCATCCGCGCGCTGGAGAGCAGTTTGAAAACTTTTGTATCGTCTCTTACCTGGAGTCGTTATGTAATTATCAACCCATTAATAACACATTAATAACATATAAATAACATATAAATGACTCATTTGTAACTCATTAGTAACCCATTAAGAACTGATTAGTGACTCAATAGTAACTAAATTGTGATTCATTAAGTGCTCATAAAGTCAATATGTACTTAATACGTCAGTGACTCGTTAAATGTAAGCACCTTTATACAAAAATGTACATTAAGATTAAGGTTCTTTTACGTTTCATCTAATTAAGGTTTAACAAAACGAGATACGCTGACATTATCTTCCACCGCAGCGATATAGCTGAATATAAATGATGATGTTGCAATCGGAGACAACGGTAACTAGAAATAGCTCTCTACTCAATATGGTATTTCAAAGTGACATTTACTGAACTAAACACACGATTAAGTACGTGACATCCCTACATTGGGACGTGTGTAAACACTTCTACTAAGATTGTAGAAACGTTAACCAATACATGAAGTACTTTGTAAGGCAGAGAACTAACTAAAGCAGGAACTAACTAAACCAGGGTAACTGAGAACTAACTAAACCAGGGTAAATAATAACTAACTGAACCAGGGTAACTGAGAACGAGCTGATATAAACTTACCTCGGCTTCCACTCTTCCAGTTTGCAAACTTCGACCTTCCATTCCGCTTTTGTGGAAACCTGTGCAGTGATCAGTTATGTATTTCGTTAAGATGATTAAGTTATTGAGTTATTTCCAACTCACAGAGTAAAAATTGTGACCACTTGATAAAGCAGTTTGGTAGCCGTTTAATTTCTATCACTGTGATTTGCATCATATCAATTGACGCGAACGTAATGTTCAAGATATCCAAAAAGTCTTTGTCGAACAGCAGCATCAAACATTTGGCAAGTTAGAATTGTCATACCTAAAACTCCGCCTTCTAAACAGACAAGAGATGAAATGGGGGTGGAGTATGTGAGAGAACTCCGAGTCCGAGTCGAGTGTTTCTGTATTCCCTCGCGGTTAACAAACATTCCCTGAAAGAGCAGGGTTACAGACATTTACGACAAAAAACTAGATTTATTCAGTAGACTGGCAAGCTTAGAAATACGAAAACAAACAAACAAACAAACAAACAAACAAACAAACAAACAAACAAACAAACAAACAAACAAACAAACAAACGAACAAACCTGGTTATTAAACCCAACCAAGATCGTATCACTCTCAATCTGCTGGAGTGTATTTACAGGTAGAGGTTGTGAGTTGTGTTGCTGTCCTGTCCAGACACTACTGCCGTTCATGTTCACATTCTCCAGAATTAACCTGTTTTCTCCTAATGGGATAATTAACTAATTACCCTTCCTAAATTAGACACTCAGGTTAGTTTTCCTTGAATGTAGGATAGTTACTCAGTTTGCCTGGTTATGTTCTAAACCTCTTTGTCCGTGAGAAGATTCTACATAATCTAGAATCTTATAAAGATTCTGGAGAAACAATTCGAAGATAAAGACTTTTTTCTCATACTAAATATGTCATTGCAATTTGTTAAATATAAAGACGGTAATCACAGTACAATTTACTCACATACTGCAAGAATTTACAGTTTACATATTAAAACAGTACTAGCTGGGCGAGCTGTGCATTAATTATCTCAAATAATGACGTTTATAGTGTACATACTTTCTCAATTTGCCCAAATAAGGCAATAAAACAATAGGTGTAAAAAGTTGCTTTTAGCAAGTAGACGTTTGAACGCTAAAGACTATTATGTAGACACTTCAGTCTAAATCATCTCGTCTTATCTTACATGTGTATGTGTATGTGCGATTTATAAAGAAATGTTGAGTAAAGTATTTACATCTACTCATCTAAATGTTTCTGTTATCGCACATTCTCACTGTACAAATACTGTAATGAGACGATGTACTGCAGCACATGTATGTACATCGCTGCTAACTGTCATTACCATCGCATTGGAATGTGAGACCCTGTAGTCTGCATTCTTACAGCTCATAAATAGTAACAAGTAAAATTATGAGAATCTGTTACAGCAGCAAATTTTACATTACTACTAAAGGTTGGACTTAGACTGATGTAGAACATACATAGATCATACAGAACTATATGGAACTACACTATTTAGTTTTAAGAGTGCTGGTATTTGAGCTATTTGAGCTATTTTAGTGACACCACACCTGGCCACTGTAACACATGGTATCACAATATACTCCGATGTTTGCAGTTAGATAAAAACAAAGAATAATGTACAAATAGATAACATCCTCACCCTGATATACAGCTGCACAGATGTTTGCAGTTAGATAAAACTAAAGAAAAATGTACAAATAGATAATAAAATCCTCACCCTGATATACAGCTACACAGATGCTAGGAAAGGGCTCGTCACTCCTTATTATTGTCTCAAATAGAGGAGGATTGTAGTCCTGCAAAATAGAAGATAAGAGGGGTGTCTACATTATACACTGTGTAGCATACACTGTGTATTCACTGTGTAGTATACAGCAGTAGTAGCATACACTGTGCAGTATACAAACAAAACAAAAAGAAAAAAAGCTACAACGCCTCTTGAGGGGTCGCTGTTTACAGAGATACAGCTGTAGATAGAAGTACTTTTCCATGTAATAAACATTCCGAACATAACGCTGGCATAATGTAAAGTTGCAGAGTTCACAACAATTTGTTATATAAGCTAAATAAGATCCTGGCTGCGTTAAATCAGCTCTCAAAACTACATAAACAAAAGTGAAATGGAAGAAATAAAAACAGACCGGTCCCATGGCCGGTAGAGACTTGATACACTCGAACCGAACTCTGTCCGGTCTCCACAGATAGAGGAGGAAGGAGGAGGGAGTCAACACGCAGCACGTGTACTCCTTGGTGTACGGGTTAACTGCGGAAATGTTGATGAAGGAGCAGTCACGTGATCTAGTTTCTTTAAAAAGGCAGTCTGTGTGATCAGACCCTAATTTCTCTTAGAACAAAAAGATGTAGGATTTTCATAATCTAAGATCTAGATGATCAAAGTCAAGAAAGTCACGTGATAACAGACAGACTACATACCGACTGCGCAAGCTTTCTTAGCTCCCCGAGTCTCGTTAAGTCGCTGGCTGGCCATCAGTTTCTTCCTGACGACCTGTCTCTCCTCATCCTTGACATTCTCGTGGAGAAGAAGCAAGTTGTGGGAGTACACGTACGTGTGGTCGCCTGATATCGTAACCAGCCTGGGGAGGAATGTGTAATTGAAAAGTTAGATCAAATAATTATGTAATTGGAAAGTTAGAATAATTAATTATGTAATTGAAAACTCATTATTGTGTATGGCATGTTTAGTTATCACTAACACTACGAACTCTGTAAATCTTTAAGCTTCTCTCTCTTTGAGTGCGCTATTAGAGTCAAGATATGACGTTAAGCGTGTTTGTGTAAGAGTAATTTCTCCATTATCAAGTAATTATGACATTATGTCATTATATCATTTTGTCGTTAAGCGACAAACAATGATACAAACAACTCTTTCTATACACACATAAAAGCTTTGGGATGAACTTCCTTAGACTGGTGAATGGTGATATACACCAGAAATAAAACTCATCAAACCTTACAAATTCTTAAAGATTGACTTAGCACTGAAATCTGGAAAAAAATTTAAAAAACCAAGAAACAAAACAATATTCGAACAAACAAACAAACAAAGTTTGAACAAACAAACAAACGAACAAAGTTACAAACCAGTTCAAAGTAACAAACAAACGAATTTGTACAAACCAGTTGCTCTTGTCGTACACGTTTAACCAGGTGACACGTTTACTGCTCAATATAATCATGGTGGGATCGTCCTTAGTAGCCGTGTTCAGTGTGTACAGTCCTTGCTCTGTTCCTAGTAGGACGTAGGTATCCTCCTTGGAGGGGTGTGTCCAGACCTGCAAAGTGTGACGTCATAATATTGTGACGTCATTATTGTGACGTCATTATTGTAAGATCATGGATGAATATTCCTGCCACAAAGGATAATTTACCTGCAACATTTCTAAAAGAGCTTTAGACCTTAACCGGTTTACAACTTCAAGTGATGTAAAATATACCCTCTCATTTTTAAAGTTTCCATATAGCCATAGCATACTTAGATCATTGCACAACAAGCCGTGATCTCTACATACTCGAAATGCACAACACCGTGATTCTATCTCTCTGGAATAGTTCGATATTCCGTCCGTCTTCAGCAGGATGACGATTATCAGTAATTACTTAATTATCGGTTTGCAACGTGATCGGAACGTATTTGTGACGGGAGAAAACGTCACAAATAAGATCATTGTCTTGGATGGAACTCAATGTTTATTTGGAGTTGTCTCAACAAGAATAGATCATAAACCTGGAGTTATTTGCATGCAGGAAGTCAGTACTGATATTGTTATTTTTACTACAACTCTAGTTATGAGTACTTCAATTAAATGTTATATTACTTCCAAAATCCAAAATTGAACTTTTCTTTTATCATTACGAAGTACTTATGGATAACAAATAAGAGAGGCTTATAATCACACATCAAGCAAATATTTAAACAGCTAACTCTCGCTTAGCTAACCTAGGATATTGGCCTTATAACGTCTGGCTTAAGGCCGGAGCTTTTCTCCCAACTTGCCAAATTTTATCTAGGGAATATTTTTATCTAGGGAATATAAAATGAACACTTAGTGACTTGTGCTTGTTTTATTTTAAACCAAGTACGGCCTCACAGCAGGGAAGGTCAAGAGTTGGAAGGTTGCCAGAAAAAATTCTTAAGCAGTCAGCCAAATTCGCATGTCACACATACCACACATATTTTCACAAGGTACTGAGTAGTGTACAGTTTACTTATAATTCACATGTGTACCGTAGTTTGTGGTGGGGATTGGGGAATCTAGAGTACTTGCTGTAATCGCACCTAATTCAAAAGTGCGTTGGCATACACACTTTTTCATCGCACACACACAAACACACACACAAACACACACACACACACACACACACACACACACACACACACACACACACACACACACACACACACACACACACACACACACACACACACACACACACACACACACACACACACACACACACACA
>JH153798.1:110193-164666 GCA_000226015.1 Mnemiopsis leidyi | reverse complement strand
GGTTGACCTATTCAATTTTCTTGGTTTCTTGGTTTTTATACTGTGTTCTACTGTACACTTATTTTTTTCCTCTACTTCTAAGTTCATTTCCATATTTCATTTTTGTCCATTAAATGATAAGACCTCAGCCTGTTTACCCCCTGAAAACTACATATTTCATTGATGACACCGGTGTCACGGACGTATTGACTACAGAATCGGGGCTCTAATAAGAAAGCTTAACTTTTTCTGCTGGCAAAAGTAGTGTCAAGGGCTGGACAGACATATATACAAATAAATATATATATATCTGGACGCATTATAAGTAGTAAGATGTAAAACTTAAATACACTAAAGAATAATCGCTAGTTGTTTCACAGTTTCTTCAGAGCTTTAGACAAGTGGTCAACTCTAATTCACTCTGAGATATGTAAATTTTTCCCTTGAACCTATACCACATAATTGTTGGTCTGAGTGCAACCACGTCCGGGCGGGATCAGTAACATATCTAAACTTAAGGCGATGTGTGGTGACCGGTCATGTGCAATGCGCGATGCAACGATAGCATTTATTACTTTATAACCCTTGTATTTGATCACATACTGATTTTTCAAGGCGTGCGCACAATGTTCCACAGAAATGTCCAAATTTCATCCATTAACCTCTACAACTCTTTATCTTTTAGCTAAAACATTGGTGATTGGTGTTGCTGCATTGCGATCAATGCCAGCAGATAAAGCAACATGTATGGGTATACGGAATGTCAGCGACATTTTTAAAAGTTTGGGTTCTGAACTGTGCACCGCGTTGACCATTTCTCGAATATGCGAGGCCAAGTTTGTTTCAGTTCCTGATAAAGATATGCCCCACTCCTTCTGTTTTGAAAATTTGCTGACTAGCTATCTGGAGCTTTTAGAATTCTATAAATTTTCATCACTAGCTCAAACTTCAATACCGATTTATCAGGTGAAGTCACAATCATCTTTATGATGTTGCAGTATATTTTGGTGGTGTTTTTGGCACATGGTTCTGTCTCTGCAGGTTGGTAATTATTACTTGATGACAATAAATTTAGAGATGAATAGTGGCCCCAAAATCTTGGCAAAGTTTGGTCGACGCTGATATGAAGTAATTCTGGCCATTCACACTTTTGAATGATTACAAAATACTGTGATAATCTTATAGTCCAAAGTTGATTTCAACAATTTTCAGAGAATTGCTCTTTTGAAAACGTTGAAGGCTTTCTGAAGTTCATCTGCCACGATGGATTGACAAATTACACCAAATGTCCTTACTCTGAAGAATTCTACGAATTTTCATCGATTCGTTCAACATTACTGAAGGAAATAATGGGCTTCAATACAACTTGTTCAAACGACACGTACTTTTATCAATCATGTGACATGAGGTTATTTCCCGCATTTTTAGACACAAATTCCAACAATAAAACATTGTGTGGTAAATATCAGTGTCAGCAGATTCGAAACAAAACGGAAGTATCCCTGTCCTCATTCTGGCTTCAATATGAAGACAAGTTGTGCGATGAAGAAAACGACTGCAATAATACGAATTTAGACGAAGTTATAGACTGCAAAGGGAATTCTAGGCCGGATCAGAATGATTTTTCAAACAAATCGTGTGATTTTGTTAATGAAAGTCGTAAATATGATGATAAAAAGGCTTGTGCAAGTGATATATTTAGCAAGATTGCAGTCATTCGCGACTTCTTCGAGTGCAAGACATTGTGTAATAAAGATATATGTTGTAGCAAATTAGTTTGGAGCCAATCCAACTGCACTAATGACGAAGATGTAGGAACTGTGTGCGAGGTGAACGGATACTCAACTACAGTTTCAAAGAATATGATAGGCCTTCCACTTGTAGGACAATGCAAAATATGTGACGATGGCATTGACGACGAAATAATTTACTCTTCATTGGCATGTCCAATACACAAACACTTTTTATGTGATGGGCAGCCCGATTGCGAGGACGAATCTGATGAAAAAAACGTTATCTGCCAATCAAGAACGAGCAAGCCTTGCAAACGAAGAGTTGGGAATGCGGCTAAGAGGGAGGAGGAGCTTAATGTTCCACTGAAGTGGTTGGAAGATGGTGTTGCAGATTGTATGGATGGTAGTGACGAACGGGGTATTGACTATTGGCCAACATGCGGAGAAGGAAAAACTCGTAGAGTTCAAGCGGTCAACGAGACTTGTGAAAATGTCTATATCTGTTTGTCGGGACAACAAGGCTTTGTGAAACCTTCTGAACTTTGTGATGGGATTGACAGTTGTGGAAACGAGGACGGGGTCTGTTCAGCTTCTCAAGACAAGGATAAGCTAGAAACGAGAGCCTTCACTTTTGACGATGGTCTGACTAAGAAACTTTCGTTTTGTGTGGAGGGTATTCGTGAGTCCCTGAATAAATCACACAATCTTCCTTGTACAACCGAACATTTTATTTTCCCAGATCACGAATTTTACGGTGTCGATACAAAAACGAAGCTAATCCTTCCCCAACATCAACAGGACTGTGACCACATGTTCGGTGAACAATATGTCTATACAAGCTGCAATGGGAAGTGTATAAAATCCACATGCCCACTGACGATTATTCCCCGTTACGAAGTTTGTCCAGGTCAGTTCCCTAAAAGAGTGGGAACCCTGGCAAACAACGAATATTTGGCATTCTTTACGTTTTCTCGAGGTAATACCTATCTAAACAGATATTTTGTTTGCAAAGATGAGACGAAATGCCTGGACTACTCACAAGTGTGCGATTTAGTGAAGGATTGCAAAGATGGCTCGGACGAGGCAAATTGTTCCAATCAATCCAATTGCACAACCTCGGGCTTGATAATACCAAAAACAAGTAAATGTGACGGGGTGTTTGACTGCAGAGACTTTTCAGATGAATGTAATGATAGATGCAGCAAACAAATCCTAGAAGGGGATATTTTGAAGGTGTTTTCGTGGCTTATAGGTGTTCTAGCTGCCCTCGCAAATGTAATAATCTTACTTAGACATGCGATTGGTTTGAGAAGCTCAAGAAATGCGGTTGTACTCGTGAACAAATCTCTGATGATTCTAATATCCTTTGGAGACTTTCTGATTGGCTGTTACTTGATCACTATCTCAGTTTATGAAAGCCTTATCTATCAAAATGACTACTGCCAGAAACAGATAGAATGGATCACCAGCACCGGATGTTCTTTAATTGGGGTCTTCAGCACAATCGGATCTCAGATTTCTCTCTTCTCTATGACTGGACTTAGCATCGTTAGGATCTACGTCATCTGGAGCTCAAAATCGAGAAATACTCCTAGTCGAATAAATATCACAAGCAGCATTACAATAGTTGGAATTGTTCTTGTGGTTATATTAGCCTCTGTTGCTACCGCTGTGATACCAATCATGGGCTGGTTTGACGACTTTTTTGTGAATGGCATAAAATTCAACGATGAACTAAAGATATTTATTGGCGCGCCTAACAAGGAAACAGTTATACGTATCCTCGGTGCATATCACGGCAGGATTTCAAATAAGATAAAGATACGTTGGGAAACTATTATAGAAATGGTCCAAGAGATGTTTTCCCACGATTTGAATTATCAAGATTACACTTCGGTGACAAAGAAAGTACATTTCTATGGAAACGACGGAGTGTGTCTTTTCAAATACTTTGTGGTTAGAGACGATCCACAGAGGGTGTATTCTTGGGGCGTCCTCGCCATAAATTTCTTCTGTTTTCTGTTCATCTCAATATCCTATCTTCTGATTTATCTTATCACAAGCCGGTCATCAAGCGCCACAGGAGGTCAAAATGAGTCAAAACGAATGAACAGCATGAATAGGAAAATAGCGTTTATCATAACAACGGATTTCTGCTGTTGGATTCCGTTCATTATCGTCTGTACTCTTCATTCGTTTGAAATTGTGAATGCTACGCCTTGGTATGGCTTGTTTTCTATGATCATACTGCCAATGAACTCTCTTATCAATCCATTTCTTTATGATAATTACTTAATAGGCGGAATACGGAAAAAAGTGAGGGACTTTTCGAATATCATGACCAATGCCACTAGTGCATTTTCGATCAATCGAAACTCAGCACATGATGTTTCAGCACAGGCCGCTGAAATAGAAATGCAGCAAGTCCAGAGCTAGGACAGTTATGAATATATTTTGGCAAACTCTTATAGGCATACATAACAATTATTTCATACGATTTTATTTGTATTTCGTTAGAATCACTATAATGATTTTACTATAATGATTTTACTATAATGAATTTAAGCTCGTTTCATTGCCTCAGCGAAAGACACAATGAAAGTGTAACTGTCCTATGATTAGAGCAAAGACCGAAACAAACTTTTTATTTGACCTTCATAGATTTCAATAAACAATACAACGCTGGTAGAAGCATGTTTAATGTTTATTACTAGATTAATGTGTCGTACTTAAATCTTCAATTATTGTCTGTTTACATGTAACCACACGAATTTTTGCTCATTAAACGTAATAGCCCTCCCCCTCTCCCTCTACCTCTACCTCCCCCTCTCCTTCTACCTCTACCTCTCCCTCTACCTCCCCCTCTACCTCACTCTCCCCCTCCGAATCATGGGTGTAAGGGCTAACTGACCTTGGGTTTTAGAGTTTGACTCCTATTATGTAAAATTGGTTTTTCTTAGTCTTTCTCTTTTAATAAGGGTTAATTAGTTGTCTTAGAACTGAAGATAGTGATACTGTCTAGTTGGTATCCATTTTATGCGAGTTTCGTCAAGAATCCTTGGGCAACTATTTTTAGGAATATGGGGAAAATCAAGGGATTTTCCGAGAACTGGAAACATTTTTACCATTAACCATAGGAAAAACTTCAGGGTGCTAGGTCAGGATAAAAATTTGTTGTCAGTGATTCTGGTGTATGGTCATTGGCCAGCGCCTTACCCCCTCTCAAACAGTACCACTCGTGTCTCAAGTTCTGGCGCTACATATCATTTGTGTACTCTGGCATTCGCCTCATTCGTATAGCCGCACACCTGTGAGATAATTACCGATGAAATTGATTCAACACTAGGCACTGCAGGTCTGCTTCAGTGGGTCTCAATGTAATTGCCCGGTTAAGTCATTAACCATCAGGGTGTATTGATATCCCCAGATTGTTATAAACGGTCACGTGTTCTAGGCGTCTTTGGGTCATCAAGATCAAAAGTTAGTTTATTTATTATGAATGTTTCATGCATTACATTGAATTTGATGATAATAATTAAAAGTTTTCGATGAAAAAGCTGGCGGGGCTTGAACCGTCTAGTTGACGACCCCTCTAACTAAGTTGGTGGAAGACTTATCCTTGTCAACAACTTAATAATTGGTGTTAATTGAATTATGAACTTATTATTCGTTTAAGATGATTAAGTTGTGATTTTCTTGATATATTATACAGCGCAATGCCGCAGTTCTCAACTATAACAGTAAACACAAAAGTTACAATGACCTCAACGCTGAGGACGCACAACTGCATGGACCTTAAGTTAGTTCCGCCTTATTGTTACGGACAAACCTTTTATTCACTTCGAAGAATTCTGCCTCAGAACATAGTGCCCCAGTAGAATGTGTCCAGAGACTTTGCCCCAGTGACGTTCTGCTCCTCAACAGACTACTTTGTTAGTTTTGTGGCAATATTGTGGGGCAAAATGTTCTGGGGCCAAATGTCCTGGGCAGGACGACGGAATGACAAAGTCAGAGGATTTTGAAGATTTTGGAAATTGATTCGTAGTTTAGCTTTTCCCGAACTCTTTTCAAGCTGAAATACTCGCTTTAAAACACTTATATCGCCAGTAAACCAGACCCTTATCATTATTGTATATTGTATAGTTGCAGATTGTTAGGTACTGATAATTATAAACTTGTACGGTAAAATGTAAATAGAAGTCTGGACACGAGTCTTCAAACGAGCCTCATGACTGGCTTGTAATGTGTTAGCCGATTACTTGATTAATTCACAGGAACGTTAGATCATACTGCACTCTCTTTCATTTAGTACCTCGTCATAAGTCATTGCGTTTAAGGAGTATAAGTATACGTCACACAGTTTAAATTCAACATTATCTTATTGCCAACAAAATTATGTTTTATTTTAACGGTTCAAAATATCATGATCAGTCGAGTTACTGACTTAAGTGACGTAGCGAATATTAACACTATTTTATAGGATGTGTCCAAAATCAGAACTATTAAAAATATTTAAGGACATCTGTTCGCATTCTAAACGGTGTTCATTCTTGCTATCAGTTTCTCACCTTTAAGATGAACAGTTTTTCCAGATTACAGAGCGATTTTTTTCTTGTAAGTTTTTCAACCTTGTTGTTCGATCACCTCCCCATTCTGAATTTTCTTTGATGGAATTTGTCAAGTTTTCAACTAATTCATACTAAGTAGCTATAGTATCAGGTCCTCAATGAACGTCACAATCCACCAACATTATCATGTATAATGTGGCATTTGCTTGAGCACTCCGACCTATAATAGCTTAATAGTCTATTGAACACCAATGCTATATTACCGCATGTAAAGATCAATAATTACCTGTTCTCGTGGGTGCGACAGTTCTATATGCACTGTATTTGTATGAGGTTTCGGTCCATTGAATAATACATAATAAGGCTAGCCGCTTGTTAGGGGCTTGTGAAACCCAGCCTCCACTCTTAAAGCTTTTTAGCAAATCTAGCCTTAAAAGGGGTTCATGAACAGTTCACATTGATAGTTTAGCGAACAAGAAGAAGAGAGAACTGCGGGTAGATTCGGGTATAGCTAAACTTTTGTGTAAAGGGATTTTAAAATTTATAGAATTAGATTCCAATTCTTGGGAGAAATTTGCCATTGAACGGTCATGATACAGACATTTCGTGATTATATAGCTATCGGACATGCCAAGCATGATCAGTTGGCTATATTTAACGATCATATTAGTGGTCTGCTTAGTGATAAATGTTCGAAAAAACGTAGCCTCTACAGGTTGTACCATGCTCTAGGATGTGAGGCGTGAGCTACTTTAAGCACGTGCTGTTAAGTGTGGGCCAACACCCTTTAAAGTCTAAAGCGCACTACCTATAATTACTATTGCATTATGCATACTTAAGTCTATATTCCCGAGCTACGTATCAATAGTAATCGTATTTAATAGCACCTGCTCCGCTAGGTTGGTATATATTGGTAAACTGCAGTTGTTGGTATAGGTTCATTTGTCAAATCGTTGTGTGTGTGAATTTTCAATTACACAGTTATCATACGTTTGTGCAGGATAAGATAGTTACAGATACACACTGTATTATACAGGGTTGTTTTAAAATTTGGCCCATTTAGGTCTAAAGCGCAAAAGTACGCTAAAATTTCAAAATCTTCAAATTTGCTTAAATCGTCCTTAAAATTGTTATGCATCATCTGATCTTAGTCACCAAGATGTCATCAAAAAGAGATGTCAGGAACCTAAGTTATGACAGTTTTGAAATTACAGCGCACCAATTCTCTTCCATTTGGTCATTACAAGGATTTAAATAATTACACGCATGTTAAATTTCACAGGTAAAATATCGCTGTAATTTTTGACCAAATCTAAAAAATGAAGAACAAAAATTAAAAATTTAAGGTTAGGTCGGTATTATTTTAACGAGTTCCAACTAGCTTACTAGGCACGAGGTATCAATATCTAAATCACTTAAGCAATTGAAAATTGGCCTCAAAAATGTACTCATTTGGGGTGGGGCAACTCAAAAAACTCTACATACCAGCTAGTTTTCCACCAATAGGACTGGTCTCAGGTTTCGAACTAGGTTCTTGTACGAGTAGAGTCTAAAGGCTTTCTGTTCAGCAAAAGCGTGAAAGACAGAAACTTTTCTTTACCACTTTCCATTTCCAGTCTGTTGAAATAAGAGTACACTTGTCTACTGAGCTCGATCTGTAGACGCTTATAGCCTGCAGACGCTTATAGGTAAGGATCTGTAGACGCTTATAGGTAACGACCTGTGTCGCCCACGTGGTAGCATTGGATGTAAACTCGTTGACACTTAGAGTGCATTTCAGGAAAGACAAGTGGTCAGGTGAACCTTAAGCTAACTATAACTAGCTCAAGTGGAAAAATAGCTTCAAACTGAAGGATAAGTTTTTTTTCTTAATAGTTTTTTTCTTTATAGTTTTTTTTAGTTTTCTTTATAGTTTTTTTCTTTATAGTTTTTTTCTTTTCTTAATAGTAACTGTGAATCGTAATTGATTTTGAACCCCATTTTGCCCAATCATGAAAGATTTCGTGCGCGAAATGTCTATTTCGGCAATGACCATACCTCCATAGGGTTTACCGGCCGAAAATTCGTCTGTGATATACTATTAAATATTACAGAATCTCGCCTACTCAACTGATGACCCTCATTTGACCCTAAATAGCTTGTTATTACATTTTGCACTTAAATTATTGTAAAATATTCAGTTTATAACTTTTAATAACACCCTTTTGCTGATTTTGCATGTACACAAGCCTAATTTCTTCTACTTTCTGCTCAAGCACTTCTTAAATCAATTTATAATTTTACTGTAATCCTAACTTATACTACAGCAGACCGTGTTCCGACCTAATCTCGCAACGTAGTTGTGGTTAGTCACAGTTATCCTAACAATAGGGAATATCTTGGGATATCAGTCTTGAACAAACTCCAGGGTGCCACGGTCGTTGTCAGTGCCTCACTCCTTGCTAACCAATCCTCAATGAGTTTATGTTCTATACACTGGTAGTAGAATTAGCGTATGGATATGGCAATAAACAATATAGTTGTGATTTAAGAAATTGGAATATAATGATACGTACGTAATGATATAATGGTAATGATATAAACGTAATGATATAATGGTATAAACGGGAATTGCATTTGTACAAGTGCTATAGCTTCAAGTGCATTAGCTATATTATACACAATGATAAGCCCATAAATTTGTTACTTTCTTTATGTTGTTCTGGCATGTTGTTCATAATACTGTTTTCCAATTTAGAAATACAGTATTGGCAAGTGATTGTCTTATTTTCAACTTCGATAAAGCAAATAGCATTCAGCATAATATTTCCTTTTTTATGTTAAACAGTAACGGCAATGCTAACTCAAAATATCAAAATACCTCTTAGTTCAACACTTTTCTCAGCGTTATGCATACTATTGAAATATTATGTTGTCAGTCTCATATTTTTAGAATTTCAGATGGTGTCGCAAAACAGATGTCACTTTATCATGTTTCTTTACACTTTGTTTCTGTACACTTTGATGGTTCTTTCTGCACAGGCCTCTCTCCCTTCAACAGGTTGGCAATTTTATAAAAATCGGAGAAGTTCGAGTGAAATTCGATTTTATTTTTGTATGCTTATCATTGAACTCTGGTCAAACAAATGTTACTAGCTCACAGTTATATTAGAAGATTCATGATAATTTAAGATTCTTTTCAGAGAGTTGCTCCTTTGAAAACGTAGAGGGTTTCTTGAAGTTTATCTGTCGTGACGGAACAACAAATTACACAAAGTGTCCTAACTCAGAGGACTACTACACTTTCTCGAAACAAAGTTATCCCAGGAGCTTCACTTCCACTTGCCCAAACGATACTTACTTCTATCAAGCTTGTGATACTAGGCTGACTGGCAATTTTCCCAAAATAACTAACAATGACATTTTGTGTGGAAAATTTATGTGTAAGCATCGTAATGGCGATTCCGTGACATCGTTGTGGCTAGAAAAAAATAATCAGATATGCGACAAAAAGTCTGACTGTATTAACACCGATCTTGATGAGACTCGGTGGTGCAAGGGAAAGAACAATACCATTGAGCTCCCCAGCGGCAGGGTGGTGTTTGAGGATGATATTTGTGATGGGGACTGTGATGACAACTGTGAGGATGAGGCGGTTTGTGGGGGTTATACTTACGGTATGTACTGCGGGAAAACGGACATTAACTCAGGAAAGTTTATCCCGAACTATTACGTACACCCAGATGAAGTATGTGATGGGATTATGGATTGCGACAGAAATGAAGATGAGATCAACTGTACGGTGACCAGCCAAACGGAGTCGTTCTGTGAACACAGCGCAAATAGGATATATGTGCCGATTCACAATTATACTAGATGTGCGAGATTTGCGGGTGGAAAGAGAAATATAAAAACTTATTGTAGTGATTTGGTATCCAGTCAGTCTAACTGCACAGACCCAGGAAAGGTTGCTACACAATGCAGTGTGAATGGCTTCTCTGTGACCATATCGCAGTACATAATCTGTCCAGTATTCCATGACAGAAACTACACTCAAGCATGTGATGATGGTATAGATGCTCAATGTTTCAATCCTTCGATGTTATGTAGAAACGTGCATAAACACCAATTCTGTGACGGTATTAAAGACTGTAAGGATGATTCAGATGAGGAGAGCTCAATTTGCAAATGGCTGCATGATGGGGTCCAAGATTGTGAAGATGGTAGAGATGAATGGGGAGAATGGCCAAAATGCGGAGTAGGGAAACATCTCAGATGGACTTCTAGAAGCGACAATTGTGAAAATGTCTACATTTGTATGTCGGGTGAACCAGGCTTTGTAGAACTTCATGAACTTTGTGATGGAATTGAAACATGTGGGAACGAGAACAAAGTCTGCTCAGCATCTCAAGACAAAGAGAAACTGGAAACAAGAGTATTCACTTTTGACGATGGTCTGGCTAAGAAACTTTCGTTTTGTGTGGAGGGCATCCTTGAGTCCCTGAATAAATCACACAATCTTCCTTGTACAACCGAACATTTTATTTTCCCAGATCACGAATTTTACGGTGTCGATACAAAAACGAAGCTAATCCTTCCCGAACATCAACAGGACTGTGACCACATGTTCGGTGAACAATATGTTTATACAAGCTGCAATGGGAAGTGTATAAACTCCACATGCCCACTGACGACTATTCCCCGTTACGAAGTTTGTCCAGGTCAGTTCCCTAAAAGAGTGGGAACCCTGGCAAACAACGAATATTTGGCATTCTTTACCACATCACAAGATGACACCTACACAAATCGACATTTTGTGTGTGAAGATAACACTACATGTCTTGATTACTCACAAGTGTGCGATTTGGTGAAGGATTGCGAAGATGGCTCGGACGAGGAAAATTGTTCTAATCATTTCAACTGCACATCATCGGGCTTTCTCATACCAAAGACTAGTAGATGTGATGGTAAGCTCGATTGTTGGGACTTGTCAGATGAATGTAACAGAGATTGTTCCAAAGAAATCCTTCAAGGGATTGGTATGAAGGTATTCTCGTGGCTTATTGGCTTTGTAGCTGCTCTGGCAAATGTAATTATCTTATTCAGACACGCAATCGGTTTGAGAAGCTCAAAAAATGCGGTTGTACTCGTGAACAAAGCTTTAATGATCCTTATATCTTTTGGAGACTTTCTGATAGGTTGTTACCTAATCACAATCTCTGCTTACGACAACAGCTTAAGGGAAACCTATTGTCACAAACAGATAGAATGGATAACCAACACCGAATGTTCTTCAATTGGGGTCTTCAGCACAATCGGATCCCAGATTTCCCTTTTCTCTATGACTGGACTAAGTATTGTCAGGATCTATGTTATCTGGACCTCGAAGTCAAGAAATACCCCGGGTCAAGTAAATGTAAGGAATAGTCTAACCATATTTGTTACTGTGCTATTGATTACATTGGCATCGGTGGCCACCGCTGTGATACCAATCATGGGTTGGTTTGACGACTTTTTTGTGAATGGCATAAAATTCAACGATGAACTGAAGATATTTATTGGCGCGCCTAACAAAGAAACAGTTATACGTATCCTCGGAGCATATCATGGCAGGATTTCAAGTAAGATAAAGCTACGTTGGAAACCTATTATAGAAATGGTCCAAGAGATGTTTTCCCACGATTTGAATTATCAAGATCACACTTCGGAGGCAAAGAAAGTACATTTCTATGGAAACGACGGAGTGTGTCTTTTCAAATACTTTGTGGTTAGAGACGATCCGCAGAGGGTGTATTCTTGGGGCGTCCTTGCCATAAATTTCTTCTGTTTTCTGTTCATCTCAATTTCCTATCTTCTGATTTATCTTATCACAAGCCGGTCATCAAACGCCACAGGAGGTCAAAATGAGTCAAAACGAATGAACAGCATGAATAGGAAAATAGGCATCATCATAACGACTGATTTCTGCTGTTGGATCCCTTTCATCACCGTCTGTGCTTTGCATTCGTTTGAAGTTGTGAATGCCACGCGATGGTATGGATTTTTCTCTATGATTATTTTACCTATGAACTCAGTTATCAATCCATTTCTCTACGATGAATTCTTGTTAGGCGGAGTGAGGAAAAGACTAAGGGAAGCTTTAAGTATCGCGACAAATTTTAGTGCATTTTCGATAAACCAAATACACAATGCTGCTGAAGCTGAAGAACAGGCAAATAAAATAGAAATGCGTCAAATCGCAGCTTAAGGTATAGAATGAGTGTTATATTTCTCGTAATTTGATTTTTATTAACTGTTCGTTCTTTGCAGAATCGAGATTTACCTTCTGCTTCTAACGCAAAAACAATGACAGTTATTAATATTCCCACAATTAAATGAGTAATCTTCATACAACTGATATGACCGTTCGACGCAAGAACCGAGCTGTTTAAACAATTCAAATTGAGTAATTTGACTTGGACTAACCTTGCAAAGTAGTGTAGCCGCTCTCATCCGCGTTTCCTCCAGTGAGGCAACATCATTCGTTACTGGCTCTAGCAATCTGAAACAAACATTACTTAGAAAGGAATATAATATGCAATGATCCAATGCAATGAAATTCATTGAACCCTTTAGTAAATACCCAAATACAATTTCTTTTCGATAACGAAAGTGAACCTTTTTTAAGGCAGACAAGAATAAATCAATTAGGTATTGGAATATTTGGATAACATTAATAAAAAGTCCTAAAACCTTGCGAGGAGAGGGAATATGACTTCTCTGAAACAAGCTTCCCACTCCACAGCAGCTAGAGCTCTCAAGTCGTGTGCTAACAGTGCCCGTTGTAGGTACGTTAAACCTGCCTGGGGACAGCGTGAGGTTAAAAATACAGAACTCAGTTTCAGAACTTTTCATCTTAATCAGCAGCTTGGCAAGAGCTTGAATGTAAAATATTTCGTGATTGAAGATTTTAATCTCTCTACATAGCTGGTCACTCGAATGATTGAGGAGACTGTTCCGAGTAAACGTAAGTAAATTGCTCCATACCATTTACTGTCAACTAAAACCAATTTCAATGAGCCCCAACCTGTCTGACATCTTTGCGGGGGTCGCAACAAACCCGTGCTATTCCTTGTAACAGCGGACACCAGCACCGCACCCAAACCTGGGAATAAAACGTTGTAAAATTTGTACACTAGTGAAAGTTGAAGCTTTCGAGAGAGAGAAAAGAAATGATGATGGATGGTCGATTAATTAATAGTCAAACAAGTTGTTTGTACGTTTTTAATTCTCTATGGCATTTAATAAAGAGTACCAGTGTACAATTTAAGATTAAAAACAACTTCGAACTAAGAAAAATCAAACCTCTCCAACAATAGGCTGCATGGAAGAGTCGTTAAGTGGAATTCTCTGTCCTTCTACATTAGGAGGTTTGAATATGCTCAGAGCTCGTGTGTGGAGCGTGTGCATCAGGTCCAGCAGCTGTATCAAACCTTAAACGTGTTGAAATGAGATAGAGTGTACTTTCGTCTTTCACGTGAAAATAAATTAGGTTCTGACTTGCTGTGGATTGAATAAAGGAATCAAGGAATTAAAAAGCACTCGTACTCAGATATGACGCAGAGAATTTCAAGGCTACAAGATTTATCAATCAGTAAGCATATGAACAACTAATATGGGTAGATCATACAGTTGTAATTGAAACAATAGCAGTCAAGTACACACCTGTCACGTGCTCCTTGTCATCTTGATCTTTACACGAAGAGCTGTAAGCCTCAGCAAACACCCTCACGGCATGGACACACAGACTAAAGTTGTCTGATCTGAGCGGAATTTTGAGTAAGTTAAAGTTTTATATTTTTTAAAAAGCTGGTCTACAGGTCTAATTTCGATTAACTCAACGATTGATGCAATGTAAATTCTTTCAATCGCTGAAGTGTGTTAATTTATAGAGAGTACCTGACGATAGAGCTATCCCGGATAACAAGAGATAACGCCTCACACGCTTTACCTAACGCCTGAAAACAACCTGTCAGTTGACATAAGTACTTGTACGACAAACCAGATGGATACAACTGATTTGAAACTTTCATCAAGCAATACAGGATTACACAATGGAATCAATAAACAAAATGCTCAAAATTGAAAATGGCGGCAGAATTGCATAGGATTAAACTGTAATATAATAAGATTGGGGTGGCCAGTAACATCCACATTCGAACAAAGATGTTCAGGACTCTTACTCTGGTCCCCCTACCGCAGTCAAAATCTAAATTGCAAGATTTGAAATTTTCATTTATACACACGCTGGGTTTGTGATTGAAGAAGGAATTGTGAAGTCCAAGTTCGAGCTGATTGTTACTTTTCTCCTCATCCATGTACTCTATCGCCCACTGCAGATTGAATTCAATGATATCTAAAAAGTTTCTAGATTTTGATGAAGTAATAATGAATCCACGGTTTGTCATTATACCCGAAGTTTTTTACTTAAATACGACGGAACTAAACCGATCTAAAAAGATCCGAACATGAACAAAAGCAAACACAGAAACAAACATAGAAGCAAACACAAAGTAAACTCAAAATTTGAACCTGGGATATATCAGCTGGAGGAGGAACACTGTGAATAGACCGGGGCATCTTTATCTCGTCATCTACTCCCAACCAAGTTGTTGGGGAGCCTCTACCTGAGCGAGTGAACACGTTATACTTCTATAAATTGTATACCTAGAGTATCTGGATCTCAACTGATGTGTTCCACGGCAGAAACATTTAAATTTGTTCCATTTTAAGTTGCGCGGAAACTAGAAAACCACCTACCAGAGTCTGCCTCCGGAGAATCCTCCTCCTTCTCCGCCTCCTCTTCAACAGGCGTAGCAGCAATCGGCTTACCCTCCGTCTCGGTCTGCTCGGAACTAGAAGTCCCCTCAACCAGGGTAGTCTCGGAGACAGGTTCCACAACCCTTACAACGACCGTGGGAGGTTTTGTCCCAGCTCCTGCCATCTCCAACTGCGCGAATATTATCCGCCAGTTCTCGTACGAGATGTCAGAGCCGATAGAAGCTCGGATTAGCTCGAACAGTCCGTAGCAGATGCTAGTGCTGTTTTTCTGAGCCACACTGGGTTTTAGAAGGAGGAGCATGATGGTGGAGTGCAGGACCTCGGAGGAGTAGCTCTCTCTGCCGACCATCCGGACTGCCAGTCTGATAAAAGAGTTAGGTTCAGGATTCAAAATATATAGTTAGTTACGATTAAGTTTCCTATATCAAACATACAATGAATATCTTCATTTTTATTTAAAAACCGTCAAAAATTATACGCATCATGTTTCTGATAGTCTAACAAATCTGTTATTCTCTAACATAAGCCATTTAAGTGCTAGAAACTACCAGGTCACAAATATAGACGAACCTGAGTAAAGTGACGATAGCACGCTCCACCAGGAAGGAGTTAGCGTTAGCAGGGCTGATAAGGGAGTTGAGATGGGTGTGCACTGGACCCCACAGTCTTCCTAGCCTGTCTCTGTTCTCCAGGATCACTGTTGCTAGGAGTTCTAGGGAGGGTAATTGTTAGGACTAAAATCGACCTATCAGACAGTCAGAAACCAGATTGTTGAACAATTAATTTTCCAGCTTACACTGGAAGAAAGAAACATATTGAAATTCACGAAAGATGGTTCATAAGATTAGAACAAGACTCGTAAAAGCTAACAAGCTGACGAGAACTACTTTAAAGAGCATTACCGATAAACACAGCGCTAGAATACTCAGAGTACTCAGTCTTGTTCTTAGCATGAGCGTGAGGACCGGAGGAGAGCTGAATCAGCCACTGAACCAGCTCGGTCAGACTTTCCTCTCGGAGATACTTGCTGTCTGTAAACAACTTCTGTGGGTGGCACTCTTGTACACACGCCTTGGCTTGTCGCTATGGAAACGAAGAGGGTGAGAGGAAAAACAAAAAGTTTGGATTAAAAAGTACAACTGAATTAAGAATAGAAAATAAAATCTCGAGCTAAATTTGTGCAATAGGCTACTATACGCTTATTTGTTAAAGATGAAATGAAAAAGATTTTATGATCTCCGCAAACCTGAGCCTCGAGTTCCTGGGTGGTAGGTCCTCTACCAGAACTCTCGGCGTTAAGAAGAGAGAAGATGGAGGAAAAGAGACCTTGGTCTGGTTTGGCCGGCTGTCTTTCTTCTACTTGAATTTGAACGTGTCCTTGAACGAAATCAAACGCCTGCAGGTGTGAAAGAGGTCATATCTTATCGTAACAGACGCGTAATCTTAAATTGTGGACATACCTTCAACATTATCAGACATATTTTGGTCTTTAAACTCATCAACTACATGCGGGCAAACGTTTGGAGCATACCTGGTACATTGAGCTGGGCATGAGGTTGGCCTTGTAAAGCTGGAGGATACACTCGAGAATGTTCTTCCAGCCCTCTCGGAGAATGTCCCCGTGAGTGTGAGCCAGAGTGAACATTGTACGGGCAGTGAGACGAGATTTTGTGTTGCTTCCAAAGTGCACTGTCATCGCTTCGGGAGTCTGGAAGGAGGTAGGTGAGGGGGAAAAAGAGGGGATCAATGATAAGTAAAGAAAGGAGAGAAATCGTATAGGGTATGTCTAATATAGGGTATGTCAAATATCTCTATAAAGTGTTATTTCAGAATTTTATCTAATTGACATATGGAATAAACTCAATTAATAAAGCTTCTAAAGTTCTCTTACCTCACCAGTAGCTAGGAGACCAGTAAACTTGCAGAGTGAAATGATCAGATTATCGAACACGTCCGATAGTCCGTAGTGAGCGGAGACGGAAGCACACTTGTGGAACCCACTGATAGCTTTACCCGTCACATCGTCGTCTAGGGCTGTGTCGAACACGAACGATAGTGCTGCAACTGTTGGGAGGGGGTAGGTTATGCCGAGCCAGGTTCGATTTAGGATTCTAAAATTTTACTTTATTCTTTAATAATAAATGATAACAAGTAGAAGAAAACAGGTCAGGTTGGTTCTAGTGAGTTCCCTAACAAGGTAGACACTGACCAGTAGGTCCCCAGATAAGAGCAAACAGAGTCTTGTTGTAGAGGGAGGTTTTCCCGCAGGAGTAATACACGGCATCCTCGTCCCGTCTCAGCATCACCTTCCATCTGTACGACTCTCTTAGTTCTCCCTTGTGTTCGTCCGGCATCTTGATCTCGTTCTCGCTGGGAAGTGTTACGTAAGGATTAAAATTCGGGCAACTGTCTCTCCTAAACTTCAGTAAATTCCAAGGATTGCTCCACGAACCATTACATCATAACTATCAAGTAATAATAACAATAAAGACTATTATGATAATTCTAATTATGACAATCTTGATGAATATTAACCTGATAGATTTGAATATCTCCGCAAGCATCTCAGGAGGGAAGTCCATGTCGTTGTTGAGACCTCGCTGGTTTCTGATGAAGGCCTCACAGTCCATCTTCTTTATCGTAGTGTTCTTGTTGTGCTGCGATAAGAAATTACTGCATGATGTTGTCTAGCGATGAACTTATGTGTGGACCCAATTTAAAAGTCACAACTCACATAAACTAATGGAGCAATAATTGGTTATAAAAACAAAACCACCAAATAATTACATTTCCCACTCTCTTATCTTCATTTTGTCGGTACGCTTATCATGTGTGGTTTACGAATATGTGGTTTATCATCATACCACCAAACCAAACATCAATTAATCAACAGGATCTGTACAAATTGGCGGGAAAAGTACGGCTATCTTGCTCCATGTCGATTAGTGAAATATTAGTCACGTGCTTATCTTTTTCATCCTGATTCGTTGAGCCATGTTTACACCCAACTGACAATTTAACAAAATTTCACGTGTTAAATTATCAAGATATGAGTGAGTTCTGATTGGCTGATCGAGGGTAACTTGTTTATCTCTTTCGTTTCCTATTGGCTGTCTAATTACTTAGTTGCAAGACTCTATTCTGATTGGCGCGCCAAAGAATCGCGTGACACCAGAAATAACCAATCATATTGGTCATGGCACAAGATAAACCAATCAGATCACAGCCTGTAACGGCCCCTCATTGATTCAGTTTTCCTCGATCAAATCACCTATAATTTACTGTCGGTAGACAATACCAGAGACCATACGGAGACTATATTTTATATTTTAATTGCTTTTTTCTAGCTTTAAGCTTACTAGATTGCACGTGCAAAACTGCATCCAACCAGCATCAGTACCTGATCCACATTGAGGATGATGATAGCGTAGGAGAGGATGAAGGCCGAGTCCACGTTGGCAAACCCGCTTGTATGTTGAGCTCCTGATGTCTCCTGAAATATAGAGGGTGAGGTTTTGTTCAGTGCTTTGTTTACTTGTATAGCTGACAAATATTGTCAGTTTTTAGTGTTAAGGCTTTACTTTCAGGGGCAATATCAAGAAAGTACAATATAGCTCATGTTGTGATATCGCTCAAAAAAGCTCATATCGCTGTTTAATAAACGTTTTATTTTAGGGGGCCCTATGGAAACAGCCGTACAGATTTTACTTCAAGGTTGTGAAACGGTTTTTATGTATTGTTTTTGGGATATCGCTCAAAATCCCCTTAACTGTTGAATAAAAACGTCATATTTTTGACTAACGATCCAATGTTGTGAGAAACAAATCATGATCCGTTCTATAATCTGTGCTTCTCCGGGAAGTCTAAATGTCTCCAGAAATATTCTCAGAGCTTCATGAATCTTCAGGTTCCGGAAATCAAACGATCTGATGGAATAGATTCGAATAGATACTTCAATTGATCATGGGATTGAAAATAGAGTTCATTGATGTAGCTAGTAGCTTGATTTATTTCATCAAACCGACAGCGACGTGTGCAAACGGCATAACAGTGTTATTTCGCATTTAGAATAATAGGATTCCGGCCATTCTTATTGTCACATAATACTTACTGAACAAATTTCTCAAGATACTGTTCGTTCTTCTTCTTCCCCAAAAACTCCCCTATCTGTATTTTCTCCAGGTGAATATTGGTGAAGAGGAAATGGGCAAGTTCGGACGGTTCTGTGCTCTTCAAGATTCCTGTTATGAGTTTGATAATTAGAGTTACAAATAAGTCGGTTTCCTCGGTACTGGTCGTGAAGCCGGTGATGTTTTTAGTTGTGAAATAAGTTTACGTCTTAAAAGGCAAAAGACAGTTCTGTGTCTTCGCCATAAATTGAAATTAATTATTAGACAACTTAATACTAGACAATGAATACGAATTACTAGACCGCGAATTAGCAGACAATGAATTAGCGCTAGACGATTAATTGCCAGATATTAAATCTTGACCCATCAGCGCATTGTTATTAAACAAAGTTAAAGTTATCCTCACCTTCCTGAACGAGGTACTTAATACCGTCTGAAGGGTTTTGATTGAACATATTACTTCCAGTCAGCATTTTGTTTTTAAACTCCTTTCTCGTCATCAGCTCGTCAAAGGAAGGGAGATCACTTCCTTCTGGGACAGTGCTGCCACACAATTCGTCCTAAAATCATAAAGGATTAGTGACGGCAGAGTTAGTGAAAAACCATTTATTCATCTTACCCTGGCGTGTCAGAATAGTTGTCCGAAGTGGCGGTAAAGCTATTATATAGTGACAGGTACCCATGATGCAACAGTGACAGTCGACATATGTCATTAAATAGTGCTCTAGACAACCTATATAACAACAACACTAAATAGTGACTAGTCAAGTTTAGTGTCACCCTAACTTTGTTTAACTTAACTAAACTTACCTAACTAATTCTTCAGTCTTACTTGAGCTCTCCGAACGTTCATTTTCAATTAATTTATCATCGTGTAAGAGTCAAGACACATACATCGTGTACATATAAAGACACATATATCCTAATATTAAATTGAGTTACTTATATGATACGGTGCTGATTGTGTCCATACAACTATACAAGGAGTTTCGATCATCGACCAACTGCTTTGCGACGGTATTTCAGCATCTGGAGAAGTCATCTCCTTAGGTAATCATTTACCGCCGTCTCATGACGCATATATGTTATTGTTAAGAGGCGCACAGTGTTCAAAATATCGCACTTTATTGATGTATTTGTCAATATAAAGACATTTCACTATTAGGTACTTGTCATGTCACTATGTAGTGTTGTCACTATATATTATATAGTACGGGAATCAAACAACAGATCTTAATATTTTGTTTGAATTGTCCCAAATTTAAAAACCTCTTGACATTGAAGAGCGATGACATTAACCACCGCCAGAAGTGCATCCAAAGATAGAAGATGAGTGATATGAAGACCTGGAAAGAGAATAACTTATCAAGGCACTGAGGAGTACAAAACATAATGCACTAAAAATGTATAATTTCCAATGTTACGGCAGGGTAAACGGGGATATTTTGTCACGTTTTGACAAATTTCAAAATATAACGAAATTTCAAAATTTTAAATTTTTCGGGGGCTAGCGACACCTCCAGAGGCTGCCGCTACGCGACAGCAGGCAAGAGACTTTGCTTAGTGAAAATTGCGAGGGACATTTAGCCTTTTGATCTTACTAAGAAGCGATTTTTGACAATGTCAATTGTGTTTGCCTGTTTTTAAGAAACAATTCTTCAGAATAAATCGTATCTTCAATGTTATCGTCGTATTTCTGTGTCTTGCGTTGTTAAAGTAGCTTTTAAATTTCAACGTGAATGTTTATCTTACCGGAAACTTAATGTTAATATGCAATGTCGATTTTTAAGATTGCACTCAACCGACAATTGAAAACACCACTATTATTACCAACCCGACACAGGAAACGCGTTTTTACTGAGAGCTTTAGTGAGGTCCTCGTACAAGTTAGCGCAGTAGTTGTGACAATCGTAGTTCAGGTACAGTTCCGGGATGAGACCGGGCAGTCTACAGAGATGCACCAGGGCGTCCAGCGCCAACTCTCGTCGTTCGTAGATACCTGGTTAGATGGGGAGCTCTTTAGTGCTGAATTTTTACCGTGAAATAATTATATGTTTTTGTCAATATCAATCAATTATGAATATTTAGTTGTGAAATACTAGTGTGTAACAAAAAGCAGTAAAACTCTTGAGAATAACGGGGGGAATAACGTTAGTCCCTTCGGCATCTCTTGAATATGTGCTTCGCAATGTTATAGCACTTAGCAGCCTTTAAAGTTGTAATAACATAATTTATGTTGATGATCTAAAGTAACGCTTTGTGTAAATCATCATTTCCTCTGCACTATTCATGAACTTTATGAAGAAGAATTGATCGCAAATATTAAGATCTGGACTATATGGACATTCAGGAACAATCTCCCATCCTGTCGACTCGAGACAAGCTTCTCCATCCCGAGAAGGATATTTTTAACGCCATCTTTTTCCTTCAAAGTTTGCTAAAGTGGTTCCATGTGTCATTGAATGACTCCTCCATGTAGTCTGATGAGACACACACCTATTTCGCCATTTAGCAACATTTGCAATATTTAAAGTATAATGCTGTCTCCTTTATCTCTAGTCAAGTCTTATGTAAAATCATGTCACACTTCAAGCGTAAATCATTTTGTTACAGCCTTAGTATTTCACTATTTCAAATGTGAGAATAGCTTACTCAGCAGCTTAGTAGCTTAATACCTTAGTCATCGACTTCAGAAAACTCGTACGGAGCCCCTAATTTTCAGAACAGAATATTATTAAATTAACGCCTTTCCTCAATAAAGGTAGCGACAAACCTTTGCTGGGGTCGGCTACAACAATCTCCATAAGGATGGTGAAGTACTTCTCTACCTGAAGCTTCATGTTGACCCTCAAGTTCTCCACCATGTAGTTACATATTCGTAGTGCTTGCACCATCTTACTGAGCGAGTCTCCCTGAGACGGTTTTGCAAGTTAGTGGTCAGAAATGAAAAATACGGAAGATCGAGCGGGTAATCTATGTAGTTTATAGTCGCTCAGAAAGCGGGTAATCTATGTAGTTTATAGTCGCTCAGAAAGCGGTAAACGACGTTGAGGACTAGTTTTTGACAGACTTTCAGTGAAACTTGCTTACTGCTCCACAGTCCATTGCGCACAGAATTTCCATGGAGCTCATATGAAATTACAATTGAGTTCTCGAGAACATTGAAAAATTGATTCGTGTTGGTATTACTGTTGAATTTGTCAACTTTGGTAGACTTAAGTTAAAACCAGTCGCTAGCATTGAGGTTAAACATATAGAAGTAGACTCTTAGACTATAAGCATTGGCTTTAAGACATCTTGGCAAACTGGTTAACGAGTACAAACGAATCTCTTTGAAGTATGGAGCTTCAAAAGAATCGTGTTAAACGTAATATTATCTTAAAAACAAGCGACAACTTTAAGCTTCTCTTTGAAATCTCACCCACGTTATCAACTCTGTTTAGTTTTACATACATCCTGTCATCCTAGCCTTAAATTTCTGACAACCAACCTGTACGAGCCTAAAAAGTGCCCGGGCGACCTCGTTTTGACAAAGCTTGAGAAGAGACTGATATTTAGCCAGATTTCCTCCGCTCGTTTCTATGGCGACCGTTAGCAGACTCAGTCCGATAGAAATCATCTCGCTGCTGTTATGCCTGGAGAGAAGTTACTGCTTTTAAGGTGCAGGGTTTGTAGTGTTCTACAAGTGTGATGTGAGGAAGTGTCCTACATGTGAGGAAGTGATAGAACGGGAAGTAGAAGATCTGTTGTGGGCATTGTAATCTGTCAAGTGAAACTTGCCATAGTAACTTGTCATTTTTTTCACACATATTAAGATTTTACAATAAATCAAAGAGTTGAAAACTAGAAAAGCGATTTTCTGGCAGTTTAGACTTAGGTAACCATGGCAGGTTACGATTGCAGAATGTGTGCAATGATGGCAAGTTACGATCGCAATTTACGCTTTATCAAGTTCAGTTTCTAAGTTGATATTTGTGGGGTCTCAATCATGAAAACTTAAAGAAACCGCTAAATTGTAATAACTGACGATCAGGGAAGCGTGATTGAAATTAAAGACCATAGAGTGCCATTTACATCAAAATTCCTTTGATGGCCATATTTGGATTCACGTGTTGTTTGATAGCAAATTCACGTTTTCAATCTGCGTTATCATGACAGGTTCACGAGCTTTAAATCCGCCAAATTAAAATTACAACATTTTGACCACTACTAACCCGTAGCTTTTAATTCCCCTGGCGGCAAATCGTGCTTAAACCTTTAACCAATGTAATCATAGATGGTTTTACTCACGAGTCAGCAGGATTGATGATGCACGCGAGAAAGCTGAACAGCTCCCTGATACAAGCCAGACCGTAGGGCGGAGACGGATCAGTTTCTTCCTCGTCCGACTGGAGGAACTTTACTCCTCGGGAGTTGGTGAAGTTTTCCTCCTGCACGGACTCCTCCCCTGAGGCGAGGTGATGGTTACTTTACTTTTAATGCCTCTTTGTTTCCATAGCAACAGATCGTCCCCATATAAAAGCAACAGTTTTTACTGAATACTGCCGACTGTGGGTTACTTTTTCAAGAGGCGACTTCTTAGCTCTTTTTAAATTAATAGATCCAGACTTGTTATTGACATTAACGCCTGAAACTAGATTTTGACTTTGCAACTGTCGGCAAACTAAAGATTCAGCAATCTTTTTATGTTTTCTCACACCTTAACCCAGACTTTCTCGCGCTTCTTTGAATTTGGTAGGGCGGCTTAGGTAACGGTGCAGCAGTATGATTAATGCGTACTAATTCATATCTTTTGTCATTAAACAGGCCACTTTGTTTGTTGTCTTTTTTCGGCAAGAACACATATAACTAAGTTTGCAGTTGCAATATTACAAAAGTTCGAAACCGTACCAGGACTCTTTGGTAGCAGTTACGATGGCCAAGGTGCTCAAATATTGTTTGTCTATTGTGACTTCGGTAGAACTTATTAACCTTGCTGGTAAGCGGTTCAAGATTTCTTAGGCCTTGATTTTGCTGGCCCGGACATAAGTATTTCACTTTGAGTAGTTTGTCACGAGATGCTAGAGTTCTAGTAGTCCTAAAGTCGTAAGCCACCAGATATGATGGTTTGAGAATTGGAGAATCCGTATCAAATTTATCTGCCAAACTTTAAGTTTGGTTAAGGTTATGCATTTTATATTGATATGTCCAATGTTAATTCTTTTCACGATTAAACTGCCTTTCAGTAAACAAGGCACATTTCATCGGATAATATATATCATTAGTTATCTTCAGTCAAAACATAGACATGGGTCATACGGAGTGTCGGGATAAAAATAGGTGTCCTAACTCTTAACTGAATATCCTATATCGACATCAGGGTTTTTTAAACAAAAAACGACAAAAAACGCAAAAAACATTCCAAAATTTTTTATTCGTTGTGGTAAAGCAATACCGCTCAATTTTTAGGTCACGACCCCCATCTTCATATTGCTAGGTGTTGGGTTAAACATTTTATGGGTTTTCGCAATAGAAATTGAACAATTATATGGAGAAGAGCGGATAGACAACCTAGTATTTTATTGGTGGAGCGAATACCTGAGTAAGTAACAGTTGGATGGCAAGGTGCAGTTGACACAGATCTGGGCCGCCCGGTTAACAGTTCGATAATTTGAATTTTTGTCGAAATTCAACTAAGCCAGTCCCAGCTCAGACACCTGAATATACGTCCTCGATACGTTAGTAGTGCATTGGAATCTGAAAAGTAAGCAACCCAAGGTTATTCCTTCATTTATAAGCTTCAAGGCATCTCGAGACATCAAAGACAACTTTGAATATTTCATCGCTACATTATGTTTATGGCTGCATTTGCTTTTTTGAAGATATGATATCTTAGACAGAGCAACCTGAATTAAATGAAATATTTCACCCAACGCATATAATATCGATAATTTCCCCAAGAAAGCGAGGAAACACTTCAACGACTACTTGCTGAAACGTTTTCTACAGTTCTATCATGCCATTGTCTTACAGTATTTTGCCAGAAATTATCTATAGTTTGAGATCAAGAGGGTTTACCACGATTTTTTTGACAATATGGCCTCAGTCGATACCATGGACAAAGTTTCGTTTTTGCGGCAATAGTCATCTGTGCCTTTGTTATGGCTACTCCTTCCCCAATCTTTGGCTTACGAGCTGTGCTATTTTAGTAGTATGTAACTAACAGTGCTGCGACGGCTTTGATCTTCTTTCTCTCACGTCGGGTTTTTAAAGGAACTAAGTTTATGAAAGAACTAGGCTTCCATTTACCCTAAATTTTTGAAACTATCGGAAGCTCAAGTGGGAAAAATGTACATTGTTTTTATACGATTCCAAATCAATAAATTCTTAAAGAAGCTCTAAATGCCTCCTTGTTTTAACCTGGACAGATTTCTCACTTTCAATCGTTTAATGGTGTGAATAAGTGTTTAACTTCTTTGTGTCTGCCAGACGTTGGTGAAGGTGATAATAACTATGATATCAGCATTCTGGATGGCAAATCAACGCCTCTTCTTAAGCAAGATGGCGCTAACTTGACCTACCTTTAACAGACTTAGCGTCCATCTCGACCAGCACATTGCCGATAGTATCTTGCTCAGCCAGACTGTCAACTTGGGAAGTAGCGTCGTCAACCACCGACACTCCGTCGTCAACCGTGCTGGCCGTTTCCCCGGTTACGTCTCCCATCGTCAGGACAACGGGCGGCGTGGTGGCGTCACTGGTGGTGTCGGGGTTGGCGGTGACGGTGGTGTCCAAAGGTACACTGGACTCACTCGGTGCTGGAAATAGTGCGTTGGGCTAAATGACTTGAGCTTTTGTGTAATTGAAAACATCTTTCATATTGAACGTTTTCATGAAAAAATGTTGCTATACGCTCAACCTACTAAACTTAAAATATTCGAGCCATCATCTTTAGCAAACTTGACCAGGAAACTGGAAACACAAAGCAAATGATAATTTAAACATTGACGAGCAAACTTTTTCAGTTTCTTTCTCAGTATTCAGTTTACTGTCGTAGTCAACTATGTAGTTACTGTGAAAACTACTTTAGTGTGGCCTGCAGGTAAAGTTTTGTGTAGTAGACAAATCATCTATCTAGTATACCTGGTGCGGGAGCAGTTGTTGGTGGTGTTGTTGAGGTTGGGCTACCTTTGGGAGAGGGAGGTACGTCCCCGGTTGGTGTCGAGCATTCTGCCGGTCCCTGAAAGTTCCGAAATTTTGTAGTTCATAAGTTTATATGGGCTCTGATTCCTAAAATCTATTGCAGGTTATTCTGCTATGGTGGCGGAGATTTAAACTGATAAGTTCTTTGTCGAGATACATTTTGTGTCGAACTTCCACATCATATGGTTATGCTTTTGTTGACCCTGCTTGGTTGTGATTGCTTGTTTGGGCCAAAAAGATAGGACTTAATTCATATCCATATCACGTAAGTTATAAAACGGTCTAGTTTTTTCATAAGGACAATGGAACTATACGTTGAGCAAGCTTCAGCAAAATATCTCACTGAACGAGCAAATCACAATTCTAGCCCAGATCGTCAGTTAAAATAGCAATTATCTTCGGCCGTGAATGCTATTGAAAGATCAGACTATTCCTCAAAGTGTGATGACTAATGCATGAATGAGTAGGCATTCTTTCTTAATCTTAATTCAGACGGCAACAGATACCTTCACGGTAAACTTTTGACGAGATTATATCCGTCTACCGTTCTAACGAGAGTCGGGTTTCACCGCGACAAGGTCAAGGTAAACTTGCGTGGCAAATTTACATAATCACACGGGGGATTTTATTTACACTAACTGTCTATTTCAGATTTAGCGAGTAGCGTGTAAATGGGACTTTATAGCACACATTTGCAGTTTTCGTCAAGAGAGAATGTTTGGCATAGTTTTATCGAGCAAACAAGCATTTTTATCTCCCGGTAATTAACACGAACGCGTTAGAAGGACCCACAGACGCTAAGACACTGACACAGCCGTCAATCCACACCAAACTCGCATACCTCCTTGCTCCCGTCCTCTTTCCCCTCGCTCGGGTCTCCTTTGGTAACCCTCTCGCCCCGAAGCTTGGCCTTCCGAGTTCCGCCCCGCTGTTTACGTTTTACTCGTCGTGTTTCAGCCACGTGAAGGCCGCGTTTCAGAGCTTTACGGATGGAACTGGATATTCCCAGGACAGTGTCGTCGTCTTCAAACCCGGGTAGTCTGGGGTGGGTTATATGGAATAATTCCTAAGTTTACAGTTAGCAGTTAGTTAAAGTTAAAACTCTTAAAACACTTGACACTTGACAGCTGTCAACTAGACGTAGCTAAACGCACATGTGTCAATTTCATATTTTGAATTAAAGAATAAACCTGATTGAACAGTTGACATGAGAAAGATTAAAGGTAGTTTAAAAGGTTTCTTGTCTGTGACAACCCACCTAACGAACAAAAGTCTGACCATTTCCACCAGTGTATGCTCCGCTGTTTTGCGCAACAATTCTGGGTAAAGACGTGTTATTTCCAGCTCGATTTTGGCAGGTGAACACGTGTCGACATATATATTAATGTGGATTAGGAGAATGCGCGCATTAGATCGCTCAAAGATACTCGCGCGTGCCACAAACACAACTTTCTTTATATGACAGGCTCATTTAAATGACTGTCATTGCAAAATCTTATCCTACTGGTTACTCTTATCAACCCAAATTATAAATGCACAGGTCAGCTTATAAAGTACGCTTATCATACTCACCCGATAATCTCATCTCGAAACAAATCCGGAAACAGCTCTGCATGACCTCGCACACAGCCTCATTACTCAACATCGTCCCGATTTGAGTTAACATCAACGTTCGTAAAACCTGAAAGTTTTATCTTTGAGAATTGAGATTTTTATTGAAATAAGCACATTCAGTTGTCCGGCGTACGATTACTATCAAGAGAGAAAATTATGATGTTGCCGTAAGTGATCTTTCAGTGCAAATTATGTCACCAGGCAGGTCGGTAAAGCTTTAATACAACATATCGACACGCACCGTCTGCGACATGTGACCTGGTCTTACCCCTTACACAACACCAACCAGGTTACATATTTGTCAAAAGTGTTTTCGTCATTTATTGTTGTGACTTGTCGCGACTTCCTCTTAAAGAAAAAAGAACGGTTTGCGTCGGCATCTCTTTATTTAACGACATATTTGGTAAAATTGAAAATTCACTTTGTCAAGAGTCTACTTTTCGATACTTCTATTATGACCTCCTTTGCTGGTTGCTACAACTCATTCAATTAAGACCACGCACAAATATTAAGTCTAAAAATAATTGCCAAATTTGGACTTCTTTACATTTCAACTAGCTGTTTAACGTTCTTTTACCAAAACTTCAAAAGATCAGTAGATCATTTCAACGTTGGCATTAGTAGTTTCTTAAAGCAGTGCCGAACGCACCCTATTGAATTATAAGTCGCTGAACAGGAGGACACAAACGATGCATTTCTACTTAGCATGAATTCACCATGCAAAATCTGTCTAAATCTGTCCATAGATAGAGCGAATCTACTTTAATTTACCAATAGCAATTACAAATTTCAGTTCGTTTGAAGTTTCGCCTTTGATACCGACTTCCTTTATAACCACAAACTGACGAATTAAACTTAATCATTTGTTACCACAAGATTGATAAAATTTCATCTGTATGAAAATCAAAATTCTAGTTTAGGCAACCTTACACACCGCAAACTTTCACTTCAATAACAATACATAGTTGTTTCATTCAAACAGTTGAAAAAAAGCTGTTAACTCATCAGAAAAATTTAGTATTAGCGCCATAGTAAGAAACAAGATATAGTATATAAACAAGCGATAGTTTCTAATTTTCTATTGCATTTACTTATCTCTTACGGTTTATTCATTCATCATCGACTCATCGGGGCACTGCTTGCACTGCTTACTTATGTTAGTCTCAGTCCGAACCGAGATCCCAATTCGAACCAGTTTTTCTTCCAAGAGATGCCAGTTCAGTTGTCCAGTTGGTAACTGAACGGATTGGCCTGGACAATGACATTGTAGTTTACCTCCGAGGTAGGGGGTAGGTAGCAACCGCTACATCTGGTCGGCTGGTCCCTGGACTTCCTCCCCTCAGACCCACAATGGTTGGAGTGCCGACTATAATTGTTGGTGGCGAGTGGTCTCTCTTCATCTGCTTCCTCATGAACACGCACTTCAGTTGATGAGTTGGCTGGCAAGGAGTATCATTCTTCACTTATTTCTCACATCAAGCTCAACAATCCTTTTAAAACAGCACCGCTCGGCCAAAGCTATCGCAAAACTTGGCAAAGTTACGTTCTCTCATTTGTTCATTTGTTGTTGTTCATGGTCAATTAAACGTAATGGTCAATTAAACGTAAATCCATAATTATTGAGAGACATGCATAACAAAATTTATCCTTACACACCAGTTTTGTAAACATTACCGGCCTACATTAGACCGTCCAACTCTTTATCTTCTGGCGAAATGTCGGGTTATTTGACTCATTAGCTAGAATGAAATGTTGTAATTCCCTCTGCAAGGCTCCATTCAATAATTACCACGTCAAGATCATCGGATCAATGTTGAATACAAGCAAATGGAATCAACCATGCTTCAACTATTTGTTTAGCTAGTTATTACAATCTATACAATTTATTAAATTGTACAGAAATTAATGATGCACATTGCTCTGCAGAGATCCCTGCGTACAGTTCCTAAATTAACGTACAGACCTCAGATGTGCAGCTAGGAATCCTACCTATAATCCAGGTTATCGAGGCTATGATTAATTGGGGTGGTATTGTTGTATTTACTTTATTGTACTGCACAGTTGTTGTTGCCAATGTGCATTAACGCTGTACCTCCTTATTCCGTGGTGTCAATTGTCATTGCAACCGTTGTCAAGGTTGCACTGTTTATAACGATGTAAAGAAATAGTAATATAATAGCACCTTGACTTTACTACATTGACAATTCACAGTTTGATCATAATAGAACTTATTTGTTGTTGCGCCTTCTAAAACATTAAGTGCCTTACTCAAATTCATATTTACATGAGATCAATACATCAATAGACTCAAGATATCGATTTTGATAAGTAAGTCACAATATAACGCATTTTCGTTTCCTAACAATTCATACCAGCTGAAGTTTTACAAATACTGGCAACTTCTTTCAGCCAAACTTTCGTACAACAGTTGCTTATAATTTCGCCATACAACTATTATAACCTGAGAAATTTTCTATAATATAGTCTTTAACACAATCTTTAACAAATTTGTTTAATCTCCTATCGCTACCTAGTGCTGTGTCAGAACTACAAAAAGATAGTTTACTAGCTCCCATCATACTAAGGTATCGAGAGGTTACCAAATAAAGGTACATACTACATATATAATATCACATATTATATATATAAATATATATATATATACAATATACATACATATACATATATATATATAATACATATATGATATCACATCCTAACATTATTTGGAGCGGATATTCGAGGTTTCTAAAGATATCTTCCTCACGGGGAACTGATTTGATCTAGAGACGTTTGTTGAATACCTATGCTTATTCTTTTATTGTGTTTGGCGTCTTTTTCTGATTCGGGGTAATCGTTTATCCTGCTCATCGAATAAGCCTTCGTTTTTTGCAATCTTTGGTACTGGTCATTTTCCTGATCTCAAGTATGTGATTCTTAAATTCTTATAATACAATAATTGTCATTTAACGTTCATTGCATGTATTATCATATGTATTATATAATCATATCTCACCACAGATCTTTGATGATTCACACTCCTAGTTTAAGACTGTGATCTTTGTTTTGTCAAGGAATTTTAGAATGTTAGGATTATTGTTTCAATTATTTGTATTGTCAAGTTATTAAACATGTCTGCGGATTTGCAGTCGTACTGGAATTTGTTTTTCTTTAAGATTTGAACGAATTATTGAACTACTACAAAACAATATTTTGATTCTAACTATCACTAAAGTATCATTACCCAAATACTCCTGACATATTTACAAGTACAGCACATATTTACAAGTTCAGCACTAGCTCGCAGTATTCAGGACATTTCAACCGTCCTAAGTTTTCTCCTCGCGTCTTGGTTAATATGCCCTCTTTTCGGTAATTGAAAACTAAACTTCCGATTTCTGTAAACCTTAACAGAAAACAGACCGGACAGACACAGTTGCAGTAACATGACACCAGCTCCAGTCTCCAGCCAAGTCGGACGCAGTTTGGCGGCGCAGAATTTAGGGTCTCGTTACTTCTCTTATTTAATGTGCCAAAAGAATCCGGATTATTCCTGTTAGTGCACAGCTCCAACAGCAAGTTTCTTGAGCTCATAACTTCAAAAAGGCGAATGTATTGTATTTTGACTATTGGACTATTCACTATACTTGACTAGCCTTTCACCGCAGACCTGCTTACTCGTCAACTATCTTGCTATAATTACCACTTCTGATCGCCAACTTATTAACAGTTTTACTAATCCATGAATATATTTCTTAAGTGATTTGGAGTTGATGTTCCCTGAATTTTTCAGGAATCTGGAACTATCCTAATCTTGAAAAGAGAAAGGTACAACTGCGGGCAAAAAATCTGCATTCTTAACACTTCCCAATTGCAGTGAATGTGCCGTTATCACTTTATCAACACTTTATCAACAGTAATTTTTATAAAGTTATAAGCTCAAAGTCGCGTGAGAGATTTACTAACTTGACGATGTAGGATAGCAAGTTGTACACCACGTACAGAACTAGGTTTTTATAATTTTTGATCATTTTTTCTCGACCTTATCAACATGTTATTAAAGCACTGAAAATGTTAAGAGTTTGAGTATCCAGCATGTCATTTGAATGCGATCCGGTGTGGTGAATCTATTGAGCAGTTTTAACTTTTACTTGCACTCGATGACTGCGTTGTCTCTGTCCCATTCTGATTGGAACCAGCTACTCCGTTGTAGACATCTTTTTTCTTTTGATTGCGTCTGAAAGTAACAACAAATCTTCTACAACGATTTTCATATTCTTGTTTTACACATTAAGGTGAGCCACGTTTGAAACTACAATAGCTTTGATGAGAACACACACTATTTCTGACAATTCTCATCAAATAAGCTCCGTCGGATTGTAGCGAATTGGCTCGTTAAGTACTGCAATAAAGCAATATCATGCCGACAGTACTGAATCACTCATGTGGTACTAAGAGATGCGAGGAGGGAGGACCGTAAGGGGTGGATGGAAAACATCTCCATGTCACAAAATCGTAATATTGCGAGTTAATGGTGGCAATCTTGAACTTCTGGTTGATTTTCATTTTCCAGCGAGCTGTGTTACGACGAGACTTTACAATGATTACGTTACTTCATTAATTTCAGACGGTTGGAATCTTGTCAGGTCGATTGATTTTCATTAACCATCGGTTGAGAAAGTAAGGTAATAGGTAACACATGCAACTGTGAATATTTCCAGGTCATCTATTGTAGCCAGATGACGTGTTGAGTAATTTTTGTTCCTCCGCAAGGAATATTTTCTTTGTAATAAGTACTTACTACTTACATACGGCATGATTTTTGATGATTACGGAAATTTAGCAGCGCGCATCATTTCCCAGCTTTTAAGACGTCCTTTTACCTCTTTTAATCATAAAATCAAAGATCGTGTGGTCCGATAAGTCTAGAGATCTATGATCATAGCCAGAATTGAATCACATGAAAGACGGCTTTGCAGCTTAGGTGCTTCATTCTTTCTTCAGTTCTTTTTTGCCCAGTTGATTAGAGCGCCATTTTAGTGACGGACCGTAGCAAGTTTTAATCTCGCTAGCAGCTGCTTGGTCGTAGGATAGGCGTCATTGGCATTGTGCTAGAGATTCTCTTGATCTATGTAGCCTTGCGGTCTACCCAGCCGAATGCTCGAGAAACCGTGTGTGAGTGTGAAGTGAGCTAATGGGGAGCTGTGCAAATGAATGCAAAGAGAGCTACGTTTTAAATGGGTAACCACTAACCACTTACCATGATACATTTTCATAGCATGACTTATCTAGTATCTAGTATCTACATACCTATCTTACTTACCATACTTACTTATATCTGCATTCGTATCGATCAGGATTTATACACGCATCACAGCATTATATATTAGAATCGGACAATTATATTTGCTTGCTACAGGCTATCCCGAAACATTAAGCTTGCCAACTTAAAGTCTAAGCATACTAAAAAACCTAACGTCTTATCAACTTACTTCCAACCCAAAACACGCTCACCTGTAGAATCTTCATGAGAACAACCTCATCACTAGCCGGATCAGTGCCAACAAATCTGGCGTGAGTAACTGCGTCAGCTATCGCTTCGATCCCCGTCACGCAGTTCGGATGTGAAACGTCTGAAATGTAAACATGAATATCACCTGAGCATCTGAGATTCTGAACATTGTGATTCTTTTCCAACAATACTCCATAACTTTAGGAAATACTTGGATGTATATTTTCCTTTCTATAAAGGGCGGGGGCTTTAAATTTAAAACAAGGCTTTTGTCGGTTTGTCAACAATATTTTTTCGTTAACCATGTCAGATGGTTAATTTTTCTTAAGATGTCAATGCAGTCAAGGCTTCTTTAGAAGCAACTACGATAGAAGGTATGGTTAAAAACTTTGTACAGCTTTCTTGCGCCAACATCGTTAGCTATAAAGTTACAAGCTAAAAACTCTATTAAGCTAAAAGTAAAATATGAAATTAACAGACGCTCGAGTATCCATATGTTTTGACCTCGCCTGTCTTGTTTTGGCAATTACAGAACTTACATCATTCAAAATCTCATTTCTATATCTACCGAATGAACTAGGACAGCGGATTGAAAATATATCGCTTTATTAAAAGTGTGATTCCAAATCAAATTTTTGACAGTTTGCTGATGCGATGGCTCTAGCACGAGATTGGAAATTCCTATAATGCTCCCACAAGCATTGGTAAGATCTCAATTTCGGAGACAGCGCGGCGTTAGATTGTCCATTAAACTGTTTGTGATTGCGTTCTTTATTAAGGTTACGTGCTGCCCAATCGGTAAAGACATAGTTCACAGACATGGAGGTACAAACAAATATATGAGGGGGGGTTAACGCAGTTGATTTTTAGCCGTATATAACCCTGTATAATTCTGCACTTGACCACATTTGTTTAGGAACGTGGCAAGAGAGCGAGGTACTGTTGCTTTCATGACTTCAGTGACTTATTGGATGACATTGACATCTCCAGGTTCTCCTATAGAACGGGAGAGATCGGACCGAAATTTCAAAGTTAGCGCCAAATTTACAATTTCGTACAGGAGTACGGTCTAGGGTATTTTCAGTTTCGCAGTTTGGTAGCTTGAACGACATTGCAAAAGCCCAATTAACCATGATCAATTTCGATTGAGCATTTAAAGGAAGAAACCATTTAACTAGTTAAGGACCACACTTTATTAGCATGTTTTATCATGTTAAATCTTTAAAAACAATTCTAACCAAGCAAGCCAATAGCTTAAGACAGGACTTATGGTCTAAGAACTCTTAATTTGTATGACTATTATATTCTGAGTTAATCTAATATTAATGTGAGTGCAGAATACAAGTAAAATCTACCAATCCCAAAGATAAAATTCTGCTTGACAATAGTCATAGGTCACGTCCAATGCTCAGTCTAAATCTTTTAGATCCGTATCCTTGTCTTGCCTTTGCAGATTTGCATACTGTTCAGACCGTCGTGATTGATTTAAGTTTAGTTTTTATCGAAAGGAAGGGGCCTTTAGGCTCGCAAAACTCAAGGGTATGACTGGTGGTACTGCTTTGTCAAAACTGAACCTAAGATCAGCATAAACTTAAGAAATAGGTTTTATCAAGTTTTTGACGTTTCAATATGAGGAATGAGGTCGATATATTTGGCTGACTCTATTACCTCCAAAACCTGAGTTCAGGTTAATTTCAGTACGTCTCAGGATTTCTAAATCTTTCCGTCAGCATCGATAATCAATAAGATTGTTTTTTATGGAAGCAGGTAGATTGTCCTTGAAGAATCAGTACTTCTTTTTAATTTTCGATAGCGACGGCGATTGGTTTAATTAATTAAAGTGGCTTTATCTCTAGCTCTCCAGTCTCCAACACGAAAATTAATTTCGTTAAGCACTGAACAAGTGCAGAGGCAGTGAGAATGAGCCATACCGTTTGAAGAAAGTAAGTAAGAGGGATCGGATGGCTGCCTACATATAGCAATCTTTTGTTTCCCTTCGACGACGAAGTTAATCCGTTTCAGCATTTGAGAGAAATTGTATTGTAAAAATTTGGTTCAATCTACGCAGAGAATCAATCCATTTCATCTATTGATTCTCTTAATTCGACTTCGTTTCTGTCATATCATCAACAACTATCAAATTTGGTTCTCCTCGAATTTTTACCGATTGAATCCTATACTTGTCAATACTAAGGCTGTAACGAATTTACACTTGAACTGTACAGCCTACACAGTGTGGTTTGACAAAAATGAGGGAAACAGCGTTAAATTTGAGACAATTTCGCATATGAAAGTTCTTTACCTTCCGCTTACACGAAAATCGTTTCGTTACGCACTAGTATATCCTTACATTATAACAAAGTGATAAACATTCGCATGCAGTTTTCTAAAACCTTTCTGCTTTGATTTTCACGATTTCATGTCGGGTTAAGCTATCACATAATATAAATTATAAATCCCTTCTAAATTTGATATACTTCTTATTTATATACCATTATTTTCTATTATTATTGAATTAGAACGTTTTAACGCTTGTTACGGCAAACTCCGCACCAACAGTTACTAAAAAACACGTGTTTGTAAAAAGTGAACCAAAGACGGCAGTCGAATGTTAAAATGTTACAAAGGTAAAGCAGTCTAGGGTTCCGAGGAATAGAGTTTGTTAGTTTAAAACCTAGCGCACTGTTTAACAGAGATGCTGTTCTCATCACTCCCATGTCCGAAATCTACTGTGTATTTTACTAATTATCACGTAAAATTCTGCACTCATACTAAGATTAGAATAGTTTTCTTTATACCTTTATTGTGATTTTACACCGTTATGGTATTTTTTATTTTCAGGTAATTTTTACCAACACGATTTTTTTGATTGATTTTCTGATTGCTTGTAGTTACTGCCTTAGACCATTGTCCATTTTGGACCAAAATTAAATAAGAGTTGTTCATGGAGTTAATGTGACAAGTCACTAGTGACACAACGAGTATGTGTCACCAAGTTGTCACACGTCATTTTCGATTTATTGAAGTAACTTCGTAATGTACACTTCAACCGCAAAATTTTGGCCGAAGTGGCATTTCAAGAGTATTAGAACAAATAGCGGCTGATATAATGATAAGAGCTGTACGGCATAACATCAATAAATTAACTCTAAGCTGCACGACCAATTTTTGGTCCTATGGCCAGAGTAAAAAGGGAGGGTTGTGTAGTCGGCCAGAATTGTCAAAAGTTATTAAAACCTAGTATTTTCTGTTTTCTGTCAAACCTTGCCTGTCTGCACTTCCTTTGTCCAGTAAAGCTTGAATGAATTAGTACAAGACTAATTAATGCCTCGAAACTGCAAAATCCTGCGACTTGCGCACTTTGGTTCCAGACGTTTTTGTAGTAAGTTCTTTACCGCAAAGAGTTAAAGTCATACAGCGAATCAACTCGCTTCCATTATCAAAGAACCTTTAAGATTTGGGTCTCAACTACATTAAAGCATTAAGTCCTTGAATTAGCACAAATCCCGCCAGCAATGCTGCCAGGTCATGTCCAGCATATCATACTCAAAGTTTGTCTTGTACCTATAGTGCTACTTTGCAGTTTGTTGAGGTTTAATTTTAGTTTACTAATATTTTGTTGAGACACTGACATTGTGTCATCGATTTGATCTGCACACAAAACGGGTATAGTTTTGGTAGGAGTTTGACTAAAGCTCCCCATGGCAAATAACTTGTCTTCACAATACTTGACACAATGATGATCATAATTTATAGCGCGTTTACTTTTTATACTCATAATTATCATCATCTGCTTATAATGCGTTTGCGATGGTATGTGACACCGTAGATATAGAAAATCAAGTGTTTTCTATAGAACAGATCTGATATCTTGATGCCAATTCATGATTTCTTCTGCAATTCGTCCAATTAGCAAAGCTTTGTTCCTAAATCAAAGAAATGAAGATATCAAACGAATTCAAATTTTTACATACTTTTATGTTGATCATTCTTAACCCCATAATTTCGCTAGTTTCTTTCACTAGGCTTGACTGTTAACAACGATCGTGTTTTGCAATAGTTCGAGCACGGGCAAACGCAAACAGAAAATATTGTGTTATTACTTGCTCTAACCTCAGGCCTCAAATAATCTTTAACCTCATACAATATACCTACATCATCAATTAAACTAGAGTAATCACTTACCGAGAAGGTTGTAAGACAGAATCTTGTTGATGGAGCTGAGAGCGACGCCCGTTATAGGTCCCGTAGTATTCTCACTCCGAATAACTTCCAGGAAGGGCGCTAGAAACGTCACGCTATCTACTTCTTCCAAATCTGAAGTGAATCGTCAGTTATTGGTAAGATAAATGTAGGTATGTTAATCATAGGATATGTACATTGTACCTGCTTTTTTTACTTATTTTGTAAAATTCCCAAATTTTTATCGAGAAGATCATTAGCTCATGAGTGGAAGATAATTTCCCGAAATCTGCTAGATTTTTCATGTGCTATCTATCTGTCGAAAAAACATCATATACTGAAGACGAATAATCTGCGACGTACGTCCGAATTCATAGTCTTTAAAGACATAACGATAAGGCGGTAATGTTGAGTTATCCAACAATATGTACAAAGTGCGAATGAGACTTGTGTGTTAAAGCTTGCACCACATCTGGTGGTCCTGAGATAATTTCAAGGAGCTCATTGCTGCAGGGCAATGTACAGCATCTCCCTTCCCAAACTCTCAATTAACTCAAGATCTGAAAGTAATGAGGGATCCTAACATAGTTTCGAGTTATTTCGCGACCTGATCATTCCGCTTCGCGCATAATTCGGCGTCCCTCCTAGCCTTTCTTCTGAATGTGAACGCTATTTTAGGCTTTTAGAAGGTCATTTGCCTTAAAGATGTTTGGATTCTTTGCTATAAGAAAATTAACGTGACATCTCATAATGATGCTTAAACGGCTTATCATTATGTTTACGGCTTTATACGGCTTACTTTAAAAACTGTTGTGGACGCAGATACAGTAAAGATAAACAAACAGCAACAGTGGATGCCTGAACCTTTGTGTCAAGTAGTACCAGGCCAAATGCTAAACTGGTACGATTTGTAAAACTTGAGCGGTTTAAAGAAACCGAATGAGCAGAAGTAATTGAAGTTTGTATTTTAGGTATTCCATCTCGTTCATACCCTACTTAAGATGAGCCAATAAAAAGGTCTCGATGAAAAAGGTTTCCTCTTCAGCCTCAAGCACTGGATAGTCGACATCATTGGACAAACCCTTATAGGGAAGTGTACGTGACTGTTTCTGATATGTCATTGCGTATATTACTTCCCAAGGACCTGAGTTTGAAAAAGCTACTAGGCTACTAGGCCATGAGATTGTAATGGTGTCCGACGTCCTGCCCCAGAACATTGTGCCCCAGAGATTTAGCCCCAGTGACGCCCTGCTTCACAAAAGACAACTTCGTAAGGGTTAGGGTCAGGGTTAGGGTTTGGGTTAGGGTTTGGGTTAGGGTTTGGGTTAGGGTTTGGGTTAGGTTCGCTGGGGCCAAATATGCGGGAAAAAAAGGTGTGGGGCACGATGTTCTGGGGCAGGACGACGGGAACCGATTGTAATCTGGTCATATTAAACCTTTTTAGTTTGTCCTTTTTCACAAATTTGTCGTTAATTTATCTCGTTTTTTTTTCGATTTCAACGACTTGAATCTCAAGGCAACAGTCATACTAGGTACCAAATTTGGTGTTGACATACGGGTTTTGAAATTTGTTTAAATTTTCGAGTTTGCAGTGCTCTTAACAATAATAATACTCTGACGACTGGCAAAATACCATGTTTCAAAGTATCTAATAGGTAGTCGAGCTGCAAACAATAGGATTGTGCTCATCCCTGCCGCACGATGGGGTCAACTCATTTCTCAGAGTACCGAGGAATCAGGGATCCAGATTCGTTGGTGTAAGAACACAAAGGAGGTCCAGTTTCTTAGCTCTGTTAGCCCAGCTCTACACTACCGTCCATCAAATATCGTTGTTCTTCCCCGCTGAAATCAGATAGACTGCCTACTAACAGCTTCCCACCCTCCTGACGGACGAACTCCGATTCTTGACGTAATTTCCGGCTTCTGAGATTTAGCGCACGACAAACGCTGAATATTTCCAAATTTTCTATCAACAATAGTTGTCCGCTGATTTCAGAAGTTAAGGTGAAAACGCTTTGTGCCCATGTTTTGGGCTTTGTTGCGTTTATCGGCCCACAATTGCTTCTAACTGCACGATAATTGAGAAACTTAACAACTTGCACAAGATTTGTTAACCCTCTAATTGAGCAAACTTGCTTCATAAAGTTCTCTTTTTGACGGTTCGATAACCCTAGCTACTTAGCTAAATCTTGACTTTGATTTCAGTTTTTAAGTTTTTTTCAAGTGCTGTTTGTTGTTTACAGAGCGTCCTTATCGGAGTTAAAGGTATCTTCACAGCTCACTGAATATCATTCTCACAAACTTTTTTTAATTTTTTGTCATTTCAAAACAGCGATCTTATTGCTTTTTCGCAGATCCATTACAAGCTATCTGCACATGGGCGCAAATTAAGTTCAGTTGCATAATACCAATTGCATAATACCAATCGCATAATACCAATTGCTTACTGTTTAACTACCTGTCACATACTTGAAATTTAAATGTATAGACTTACATTGGATGTGTGCAAGGTGTTCTTTGAGGTCGTGGAAACTTTTCAACAAAGAGTTCTGGCATTCCTCCTGCGATAGTCAATGTTAAAATGGGAAAAATCACATAATCTAATATGTTATTGATATCTCGCAGAAAGTTGGCTGTGATATTTTTCTAATTTATGTAGATTAAAATCACATTTCTACTCCTTTAGTTACGGAGTTCTTAAGTTCTTACGAGAAAAGATAACCAGCGCACCCAATTTTATTTGATGTAATTGTTATCATCATTCGTTGCAGAAGAGCAAATTGCTTTTAACCAACTAAAATAATATCAAGGTAAGACACAGACAACCTCCGTTGGTTGAACAACGAGTAGGCCTCTTAGGGTGATCAGCTAATTACAAGTAGCAAGCGGGTGCGTGTAATAATTAGTAGTATGAGTAGATATTGATATAGTGATACAACACAATAAACTTATCAAGGTGCCGATAGTATTTGAGTGGGTGCTGATGTTGGATCGCCTATTTCATGTCTCAAATCCCAGCAGGCATGTAACCGGTTCTTGTCCGATATTATTATACATTGCTATTTTATTTATGTCATCAGACAGAGAGAAACTGTTCTGCAGTCTTGTTATCAGGCACAGTACAGATCTCGTCTTACAAGATTACTAGTTAAGATTATTCCACCCAACAAGGGAAGTAGTTAAGTAGTCAGCAGATCGACACATAGATAATCTCTTGTCATGACATGTGTTGGGGGGTGACCTAACCCCCACACCGCACCCACACTTATAGCATATTTAAGTATATACAATGGAGGTAAAGGGGGCAGGTCAATGTTACTACTCATTGCCACCGCATCGACCCACGTCCCGTTCATCAACGGTTCATTACGACTCATAATAAAATTAGAAGAGTTGCGTGTTGTGGGAATGGGGGCAGGAAGCCTGGCACCGGCAACTATGTGACATATAATAGTCAGTCGGTTATAAAGCTTTGCTAATTATAGTAATAGTCTTAAATCTTTGATTGCTTACCAATTGTTGTTACTTTCGTTGTTTGTTTTGGGGTATATGCTTTGTTTTATTTCGTCGAGTTGATGGAATTCAATTAACTAAATTCTTAATGCAAAGGCATAGTATTAAATTACCAAAGGGACAATATGTGACAACTGTTTGATGGCTGAATGTCTAACTAATTTCGAATTATAATATATTTGATTAATAACAATAATTGATCTTTGTAACAGCACTTACAAAAAGCATCGTTACTCAGGTAACATATAACGTAACAGCAACTTGATACTTTATAACGGCATGTTTTAATCAGTTTTATAAACTAGTACATCATTAGGCGGATAATCCATTAATCCTACAATTATTAAATCGTCATTGCTTTTGTTAGAACGTTCAATTCACTATAAATCAACATATACTTAAATTGTATACACTCGAACATCAGACAGCAATTAAAATAGTAATAGCAACACATACCTTCATTTAACAATGCGCAATGCATGTTTATTGAATTTTAGATGAAGGTCGTTTAAATAACACAACCGCTTTATTCTAAGTCCTGACTAATACTAAATCCGGCGTTATGCTTTTATTAAAGTATTAAATCGTGTATGTATTCATTATATTTAAATCAACATAGTTCTCTAATTTTTCCATTCATTGACTTTAACACAACATAAAAGTTAAAATGGAAAAGTGAATAGTTTGAACGGTCGTTTTCATCGATAGTTATCTTTTGGTATGCACTATGCAGTATTTTGTAAAATGTAAAATTATGTTGATTGATGGTCTCTAGCCTTTATGCTAGCTGTTGACGGTACTAAAATACTTTTGTAAGATCTAGTAGGTGTTTAACCAGGCGATATTTTGTGATATCGTGCCTTGCTTTATTCTTTTATTTGATACATTGACCTTTGGTTTATGAAATGTCTTTATTCTTTAAATTTAGGTACATCGCCAATCAACTGCTTTGTTTGTTAATTATATATCTGGAGCTATAAATAACATACAACAAATTGCCGTGTAGTTGCTTAAAGGGGCGACCATGTTTTTTGACCATTTTGCTTACGTCTGGGTGTTATGGTCATGGTCAAATGACCATGACGGAAATTCAACTTTCCGTCACAGTCAGGTTTTTTGACCCTTTACCATCCATGGGGCAAATGCACGGGTGGCATGGTCATGGTCGGTACCTTACCCCCGTGGCTTAATTTCAATTAATCTTTCCTTAAACCTAGCTACCCGTAAACTGTAGAACCCGTAAACTGTAGAACACCGCAACTCCAGTCGAAAGCCTGGGACCACTTAATTAACCTAAAGTCCGAAAACACAGCATAAGTTCATCAACAAGAAGAAATGGACAGTTGTCACTGCTTGTAGGTTAACTGACATTCCTTCCCGACTGACTGACTATACATTTTCTCCTTCCTTTACATTGGTTACAAAGATTAGTTGAATTTTGCCTATATTTAATATTATATAATTACCTATAGACTATAGTTTACTAAGATTTTAAATAATCACAGGACAGTTAAAACTTAAAACAGAAAATAACATATATGGATTTGGATGGATTTATTCTTCCAAAAAGACTCACATGATAAGTATGAGCCGCCCAGCGGCTGGAGGCTCTGATGGCAGCGACGACCAAGGTCATCTCGGCCTTTACAATGGACAACCCATTGGTGGGAGGCGCCATCTGAGGATTTGCCATCCTATAGGGGTATTGTGATTAATGAATACCGAGGAGGGTTTAACTTTTAAATGTTGGAATATTGTAAATATATTCATTAGATTAGTATATGATTATTCGTCAGTAAATGTTTTCATTTGATTAAAAATTGGTCAATCGTTATCAAATAATAAAATCAGTCGTCTCCCCCTCCCCCTCAGATTATACAGGTCTTGGCAGACTAGAGAGAAACTTTTTTGACTTGTTTTGAAGCATAGCATGAGGCAAGGTGGGGTAGGTAAAATCTAATCATTGATCGAGAAGTATTTAAACGGAGACGGTAAGTAAATGTTGACAATATGTCAAGTTTAGTGTTGAGGAAGCAATAAGGGTAAGTAAATGAGACTTGAGTTGTACAGGAAATTGATGCAATCTAGGACGTCTGACGCAAGAAGGTCTCATTTTTTGCCCTAATTTGGTAGGTTAAAACTGTGACAGTTAGAATTACTCTCAATATCCTGACTCTTCACCGTCTATAATGTCTATATCCCTTCACAAAAACATGACTTTATTGACTGATTAAGTCTCAAGCGATTTACGGGCCGATTACTAAGCTAGTCTGTCGTATAAGGAAAAGGTGGCGTTTACAACCGCCTAAATTCAAGGCCAGTCACTGTACAGATTCTGTTCCCCAGAATCGCTTACAAAGATATCCCATAAATATGGTTGCACAGTCGCCGCAATAAATTGATACCATTTAGACGAGTCGACTAAAACCCCAAAGCTAATTCCCTGTCCTTCTGCAAGAATAACGTCACCTTAGTAACTTGACGTGTCTCCCTAAAAACGCGTCTCCCAGACGACGACAATCTCATCGGCGTCGTCTTTTTCCTAGGCTACGGAGCAGCAAGGAAGCGCAGCAGATGTCACTGAGACTAATACTACGATATAATATAAGTAAGGACAGTTATTAATCTCTGCCACTACCATATTGCCCAGTGGGGTATGCATTATGCAGCTAAGTGCGTCCATCATTCAAATTGCAACTAGCAAATTACAACTCCACCCCACCTTGGTGATGAGTTATGTCCTGTTACTTGCACCAGTCGTGATTTGACTTTTGCTACCAGGTTTCAAACCTCTTCCGTGCACTGTGACATCTTTGATCCGGTTTCCGGTAACTTGGGTTTTTACTAGGGCTAAAACCTGTTCTGGTCAATTATGCAATCGATTAGGTTTCGTATAGTCATGACAGACATATATCTGCAAAAAAACAAACCATGTAAAACAAACTTTCATCAGTTCTAGCGAGGAGCCTTTTCGAGGACTAACGACGAAGAAGTAGCCACCTGCTCCATGAAAGAACTGACCTAGTGGAGGCAATGATTAGTGAGGCTAACTTGTTTGACCTTATGCTATGTGTTGATCAGCGGGAGCACAAAGTCAGCACTACTTTCTTATTTCCTAGCTGAAATTTTTTTTTTCCATAAGTGAAGTGATCCGGATCAACAAACTTGCGAACAATTAATTGGTTACTCAGTTAGGCCCAAGTTTTGACGTTCGATGCTTCGCTGGGTTGATAAGCGAACCTTTTTACCTCTTTTCAGTAAGTTGAGAAATAGGCTTCTTTGTTTAAACTTTAAGCTAATCATGGATTCTGCGCTCCTTTGAGGAACGGTTGTAATATTGTAATATTATTTAAATAGAGCTATAGAGGTGTTATCTTTACTTATGACTTTTATTTCCTGTTTTAAAATGTCTCTTCCGAGAGGGGTCTCTGTCCATACTCGAGAAGTATATATTTTCTGTCTTTCGTTGAGTTAGAATCTTAACTTCTTCGGAAATTTTTTTAAATTGTCACTTTAAAGTTGTACGATGGTTAAACGCTAAATTCACGACCAGTAGTTAGTTTCACGAAATAGATTTACAGAACTAAACCTGCCACCTGCTGTTATACAAGAGCTGTAAACTCCACACGAGATACATGAAACAGCGTTGAGATATGAAGACTAATAAGTTGTACCATTGTAGTTACGTTGCGACCGTGTTTACTTCGTTTATATATCGAGATTACAGGGAGAATTAAAGAACCGGGCCAGCAGCGAGTTAGTTACTTCGTTTAGTTATTGCTAGTTCGCTACTCTGTTGAGCTATTGCTAGTTCGCTTCTTTGTTGAACTATTGCCAGTTCGCTTCTCTGTCGAGCTATCGCTTGTTCGCTTCTTTGTTGAGCTATTGCTAGTTCGTTACTCTGTTGAGCTAATGCTAGTTCGCTACTCTGTTGAGCTATCGCTAGTTCGCTACTCTGCTGAGCTTTTGCTAGTTCGCTTCTTTGTTGAGCGATTGCTAGTTCGCTACTCTGCTGAGCTATTGCTAGTTCGCTACTCTGTTGAGCTATTTCTAGTTCACTACTCTGCTGAGCTATTGCTAGTTCGTTACTCTGTTGAGCGATTGCCAGTTTGCTACTCTGTTAAACTATTGCTAGTTCGCTTCTTTGTTGAGCTATTTCTAGTTTAGAGAGGTTTTTCTTTTTTATTCTAGTTATATCTATTACTGCACAGACTGCATTGAAATTGCAGTCGCCAAAAATGAACGTGCAGTATTGTCAGCAAGGCATGTAACATATTGAATGGTTCTATTTTGGTCACTATAACAGCTCCACAGATACTCTTGGACAACATTTATCGTTCCCATCAAGACCCACAATATTACAAAATTTCAGCAGGCTCTAACTATTCAAAATCAACTCGACTTCAGACCCTACGAAAATTTGGCCCATAATCCGAGAGCAAGAAGACTAAAGATGTTGGACGGCTAATTAGCGATCCACCCTCACGTGAGGGAATACTTTTTATCCCGGTACCCCAGGTGTTGCAACTTGCAAAGCTATAGCAGCATACAGGCCTCCTTTTACTGCCCACAATGGGAACTGTTCCATGGAAGCGTATATAAGGCTACATAATACATAATACACATTATAATACTATCCTCTTCTGGCACATCAAACAACCGGCACACTTTGAGTTTTACGTAATTTTACGACAACAGGTGGACGGGTAAACCAAATTTATTATACTGACTATTGTAGTCTTGCAGTCCCCCTTTTTTAGCCGTCCCGAATTTTATCTGACCTAACGTAGTTTTATGCGATATATCGAGAGCGATATTTTTGCGGAAGGATTTAAATTTCTGTAGATCACGTGATAGCTTATCTCGATACTAGTTAGGCATATCTGACTCCTTGTTGCTCTATCACACATGATTAAAAAATAGCTCTCATTGTGACAAGCTAAGAAGGAGAAGAAGAAGACAAGCTACTTGAAATCTGTTGCCCTCCACCAAAAATGAGATGCTTTATATCAAAGACATGACGTTGGGTGTTTCACCATCCGGCCTCAGTCTGTTTTCATCCAAATTTATTCCCAATTTCAAAACAGTGCATGAAATTTAGATAGAAAGTGAAACTCCGACACCGAACACGAGATAAATAAGTTTAAGTTTTTATAGACGATTTTGCAAATGTATGGTGAGCGGGGCCCTTTCTTACGGGACTGCTTTATAACATCTGAATACTGTTAGAAAGCTGAATTATAAAAGACCTGGCACTGCTCAATAAAATTCATTTTGATCTTTAGAATTGGTTTGGTTAAGTGGTTGATTGCAATCGAGGCCGACAACAAATCTTCAAAATTGTTAGAAGTCCTGAATTTCCGACCGATCGCAAAGTTCGCCAGCAACTGTTCCAACTCAAGGAGACTTAAACAGTCGCGCTTTGAAAGAGGAGAAATAGAGCATTATTAGATGGTACCTAACTACCTAAACAGATAGTAACTAGACCAACTGAACCAAGGACAGAAAACTCAGGAATTTGGGCAGACTAGATGAGGTGAAATGGGTTCAGCCTTGTTCATCACTAACAATTAATATTCAGCTGACGGAAAATTCTAACATCAGTTTCTAGTATCTGGCCAGAAGTTATCGAAATTTTCTTTTCCAAAGGAAAAGACCTATTAAATAGACAGAATATTTTGTGTACAACATGTTTAATGATAACATTCTCTTGAAACCAAGTAGACAACATTCCTTCCCTCGAACTAGCCCCTAAACGGCGTACCCATTTAGTATTTTTCTAGACTATTAAAGTATAGAGTTCCTCCATAGTACCCACCAAGCGGCAAGTGCTCTAAATGTTCTTACCATCTGTGATTGCGTTTGGTAACTTGGGTTAACCACACGTGGCGATGGTCATCATATTGGTACTGAATCCTTTTCTTTCTTGAATCAAATTCCAGAAACTTCACGTACTTGTGTGCTTGTCTATGGTTAATAATCGCTGGATTGTTGTCAAGTGTTATACATTGAATATTAAATCCAATTCTTAAATGGGTAGGCCGTGGCTTTGTCGAGCCCGACTCTATTTGAAGAATATATCAGTACAGTAATTATGATTATATTGGACTAATGTGAGTTTTGTGTATAGAGCTCAGTATTTTATAGTTCACTGATGTTATATCATGAATTATTTAATGCCGTACGCCTTAGATGTACACCTTACAATTTTGTTAGTTTTGTTGTCAGAATTTTGACGATCTTTGTACAATAGTTTGTGTATCATTTGCAATTCGAGTGTAGTATTTTAAACGCAGTGACATCATAGAATTTTCGCGCATTCTTATACTGTAAATTTTAACCACATTCTTGTATACAAGAATCTGGATAGCTGGCTGCTGGAGACACTGAGATTTTGTGCAGTCAATTCTTATATAAGACTTTGCTAAAAGCTTTTAATACCGGTGAGCTAGGGTTTCGACCGACAATCGCAAGTGTCGGTTGCACGTACAAAACAGGCAATCTATATCTTCGATACCTATCCCTTTGTCTGCTGCTGGCTGCACAGTACTTAGCAAGTTTTATTCGCTTTCATGATATTTGATTACTTACTACAATTCTTTTACTTTGACCTTCAACTTTTGAGCGATTGTATTCACAATTGATAGTTTAATGATATAGTTATACTAATCGATTTTAAAAGTGCAATGGCCCGCCCACATATTATAAAGCACTTTGTTGCACCTTAGCTTGATCTTTCAAAACTTGCTAAGTTTCTATACAAAACGAAATATAAGAAATTTGCTATGTTGGCAGTAGTATCGGGTGCCATTAACAATGGATTATCAAGTGTCCCGATAATAAATGATCATTATCAATCCATTTGCCAACAGCTTCCTTTTTTGCAGTATTATGTAACGAGCCTGCAGCTAACTTCGATTAGTGCTATGGCTAGAAAAAGAAACCTACTAGAGTACTAGGTTGATCTTGCGGATAACTCAATGCATTTTAAACAGAATGGTTTGCCGACAGCAAAGTTGGGGTGATATCCCGTTTTAAATGCCGCATTTGTCGGCTGGTTTGGTAATTAAGTTGACAGCAAGTTGGTGTGCTCGGAATCTGCTATTTTCTTCAGTACTTCAGTAAAGCTGGACGCTAAGTGTGTTGGCATCCACCCTTCTACTTACGACCCCTTCTACTTACCATTTTGGAGAGGGAAGGGTGGCACAAAGTTTGTCCTTTAACTTCCCTGAATTTTTCAAATGTGCAACCTAAACTTTTGTCCAAGGCTTGAACTAATTCTGCGTTCTAACAAAGAGATTGTCCTTTAAAAGCATCACATTGGTAATGACATAATTATCTTTTGACTTACTACAGAGGTTCAACAATAACAATGACTATGACGTGCGGACAATGAAATTGATTTATATGGAAGAACTTAGAATGTTAGGACATGAATAATATATATAAATATAGACGTAGATGGTTCACTGACCGCAAAATGTCCTAATTATTCTTTCCCCACATACAATTTGTGCAATTTTCAAATATATGGGGACAACAAGGTCTTGGTAAGCCATGTAAAAGGAAGGGCCGCTTATTGTTAATGTTGATCAGTTTACTTTGTAGTCTGCTGATATATTGGTTGATAAAACAACAGTCCCGACTATATAATACTTCAAGAGATGAGGAGTTTTTTGAAATTCACAAGATTTAAGCCATTAGTTATCATTGGTAACCATTGGTTATTTCAAGTTGTTACATATCATAGTTTTGAACTTCCATTTACTATTGTACTGTTAAAAGTCACATCCGTAGATCGAAGAATATACTTGCAAACTGATAGTGAAATTATTTCTAGTGGCACTAAAGACGAAACCAATGCTTAAAGTGGTTGACTTAAAGACTCATGATCTAATGATGTGGTCGACTGGTTTTCAAGCCCGATATGCTTGAAAAACGCAAAGACAGGCTGCATCCGAAAGAATTCTGGCAGCTTGGAAAGTTTATGGGATGAAAAAAGGATTCTTCAATTATTCTTCACAATCACAAATTGCCTTTTTGAGTATTTGCCGATCGAGGAATTGCTGTTAATGAGTTTATTACATTATGATTTAAACTTTATTGGCGTATCAAACAATATGCCACACCGCAACTGTCCTCCGACCAGAATTTCACAGACAACAGGTCAACCATTTACACTTTGTTATAGCTCCATAGAATCCAATCGTCAATGACAAGACGGCTAACCGCTACAACCCAAGCTCCTTCACAATAGTCATAACATTGCTTTTCATCACCGCACAACAGGGACTAATAACTAGTGACTAGTGACTACTTACTAGCAGTGAAAAGTCTAGAGGGACTTCTGGTCTCATAATTCAGGGAAACTGGGGGTCTGGGTCCAGTAGTTTGTGTAGCTTTGTGCGGTTCTTATGGCTTTCTGTAGCCTTAAACTGTTCTTGTTAATATGTTTAATATGTTTATAATTACACAATCTTTTTCTCGATAAAGAAATTGGTCCGTAGATGACTTTGGTTTCCAACCTAACGTAAAAACTAACGAGTCTAATGAGTTACATTTCGGAATTTCTTGCATTTTGTCGGTACTAAAATTAGATGAACGTGATGCCTAGAATTTCGCACTGACAAGCATTCTGAGATCTATTATTCAAAATGATGGAAGTCTGCTATTTAAAAGTCTATAATTAAAAATTAAACTTGAGCCTTGAGGTTGATCGATAGTATTTAACTAGTATTTACTACTAAGAACTAATATAACATACCCCAAGTAACCTTAACATCATATTCTATTATTATATGACACACGCCGCTGCCCTGTTCCAACTTTAAGACATGTGATACCCGCCATTCTTCAATAACCCTTCTGTCACATAGGTAACGGTGCCTTGACGGCTATGCGTGCAACAGAATGCTTAAGTAGTTAAATATAGGTAAGATGACAAGTTATGTCGTGTCACGTCGTAGATGACAGCAGTAGTTAGAGTCAACTGAACCTGCCGCGGACATAAACACGGGTATTACCATTTACAATATGCACATTCCTGCTTGCTCTGTCTTATTGGGTTTACCTACTTTTATATGATTAATATCTACAAGTCTTTGACGCTTCAATATAGCTTACCTTGTCCCTTCTTTTGACATACAAAACGATCATTATCTTTTTAAAGTTTTAGCAAATGGCGGTGGATTGAATGTCCTTTGAAAAAAGTGAATATGGAATTCGGTAATAAAATTTTGGTTTGTTGCTCCTTTGAAATTAGCTCAACAACAGTGCTCTGAACACCGCGTGGCGAGTCCAAATGATTTATAGAACTTTCCATTGACTTTTGATTACTTGATTACTCCAATTTGAGTTGGGGGGAGATTGATTGAATCTCATTAAATCAGGGCCCCCTCATTCAATTGAACCTCACTGCCGAATGCCAACGCTTCATGCCATTTCATGGTTGAGTAATCTTCCATCTTCCCATCTCTGTGTCCAGTAATGATTACAGAGTAGGCAGCTGACCAAGTTCCTCAGTTCGTTATTACCGCCCCAACTTTTCAGTGATAACTTCGTTAACTTTACTAGTATCGCTAGATTGCGAATCGAGAACAGTCATTAACTTTTACTTAGTGTTTTCAGTTATTTGGTCATTTAACATACGCTTCGCTAGCTTTAAAATTGTGTTGCTGAAACGCATTGCAAGTTTAGAATATCGCATGATATATTCAAAGTTGGCACTATAATCTTATAATAAGGGTGTCAAATTTAACCAGTCATTTAATCCACATTTAAACCCCTGTTTGATTCAAATTAGCTCGTTAAGCTGTTGCTTTGTCTGGCTGACATAACCATCCGTTGACGGCACCATGCATAATTACCATGAATTTATACGGTTTGTCACCGATATATTTAAGACGGAGACTTAAGTTCTTTTGACCACACCGAATAATATCAAGGTTCGAACGGTGTGCATGTTTGCCAGCAACACTATTGTCCCGATATTGATACCATGATCTGCGATAAACCTTATACTCTTATACCATGAGGTTTATTGCAGATCAGCAGTTTCCGGAGCTGGTTATATATAGAAGCACGTATAAAACATGTGGGGTAAAGCATTTAAGTCGTCATTAAGGCGTGCTTAGTTTGTTTTTGATCTACGAAGTAGCGCTGCCCTAGCTTTGGATAATGTTGGAATAAATCAATATTTTCCAGAGCCATTGTGCCACCAACGACCGAATTTCTTGCAACAGCTTGCATAATGTCCGGATCGCCCTGACATTGTATGCATATTTTTCATAGCCATCTGCATTTTCCAAATTTTGCAGTATTCATTCTTAAATGCGCATTGACTTTAAAAAAATTAAGTTGCCCCCATATTTCAAAATTACCAAGCGTATCATTGACATTATTGATTCATACCTTTATACAATAACTTGTACGAATTGGAGCAATATATCCAGGACTATAATCACACGTATACCACAAACATTAACAATAATGTATGAATGTTACATCTGCAATCCGTCTCCTTTCAACGTTGCTAAGTCGTTAGTTACAAAACAACAAGTGTGAGTTCAATAAAACAACAGTCTTTAAATTTGATTGTTCAAGGTATAGATGAAATGGCCAGTACATGTCCCAGCTCAAACGGCTCCCTGATTGTAAGGCTCCCTTTGGTGATTCAGATTAATTGGCCGTCCAATATTTCTAAACACAATCTAATACCACGAGGTCATTTCGCAATCTCCAGAGCCTAGACAACATGGCTTGCAACGGGGTATAATTGATCATTTTAACTAAAAATTCAAGCAAACTTTATTTTTTTATTTTTCTTTATATTTTGCAACTCTCTAGACAGCAAAAAACGATATGCCAGTGTCACTGGCTTTACTTTACTTACAGAAATATTGAGGTGAAATAGAGGTTATATTATGGTGGCGCTGTTGACCTCTCCTAGCAAGAAATGTCACTTTCTTGGGCGATGAATTGCTTCATTATATATCTTTTACGTTCCTTGACAGTATTGATTTACCGATATTGCATATGTTCTTAGCTGTTTGACATGATAGCTTTGTTTGACTTGCAGAATGACAAATGATCACCAAATAATAGTATGACAGCTTGGGGCAATTTCAAGATTTGACTGTCAAATTTAGATTACATCTCGAAGAAAACTGTTTAGTAAGATGACCGAATGCTTAAGATGATCACGGCAATTTTGATTGGCTCGAAGCCGAACACACCTCGCCTATCGACACTTTAAAAATCACAATTATTTCTCGATGGCAGCCTCACAGTCACATTCACTTCTAAGTTGTACGACGACGTGTCGTTGCTCCGCTAGATTTCTCTCTCTCTCTCTGTGCAACCAGATCACTACCCTCCATGCTCACCAGGAAGGTACAACAACAAGTGTCAGTACTCCCCTGTAAACCACCCCCTTTAGGTGTTTAGTCACGACTGAGAGCCGTCACCTTGGTGGCGCTAAGCCGTCATCTTGGTATTGCCAGTTTATACCGACCTGATACTGAAACCTGCTAAATAGTGTAATGGGGATTTAGCGGCGGCTTGTTTAGTATGATATTTAGTATGATATTTGCTGCTCTCCTTTCCTGCTTTTCACTCCCCAGTCCTGACTTTAACTCTAAGTATCGTAGACACTGCCTACTTTCAAAAGTAAATTCTGAGCACCTACATTAGTGCGTTACACGGCTCACAAAACTGCCATGAGAATGAGTAAGATGATCGTTGCTGAGGATGTGAGTAGCTCAGTAAGGCTAGTACGTAGGCAGTTGTGGAAGCACTACCTAGAGCAGCAAGACTTCCCACCTTCTTCTTTCAGAGCCAGATGGTGCAGATTCCCAAGTATCATTAGTGACCTGCCCACCTCTCACCGTTGCTAAGCAACTGTCTTAGTTAGAGCGACCGTGTGGGCCCTCTAAACGACCCGCCCCAGACTTAACAACAGGAACTCATCTAGCCTGCACGTGTAAACTCAACCTGAATCTTGTCTTGTTGCCACACGGGAGTTTACTTTTAAATACCTAATTTTTGGGGGAGGACAAAGGAGCCACATTGAGTCGAACAATAATTATTTGATAGGCGTCCTAATGATCATTCCTTGTGTGGTGTACGTGAGGGATGGAGCTTTATAAAGTTGACAAATGATCGCAACATCATCTTATTGTGCATTGTGGTTTTTCAAACATTTAAATCATTGCTTACTTTTTCCTTTTTATCGATGTTGAATTATCTGCCATGACTGCTGTTTCCTCATTCAAATATAGACTGGCAAGAGCCAGCATAAAACTCAACAGGCCGATTTCATATTTTATCATTTTCACAGAAATAACGCACAGCTCATTGTTTATCTATAATACCGCTTACTCAAATTTACACCGTGATTTAAAGAATCGTTGCCGTGCAGAATCCATAATACTGTTTCACCGCCTGGCCATCTTAATTTGGCATTCTAATCAGAGTTAGCTACGCCGCAAATAAAAACTGAGGCATTGAAATATTTATCATCTGTGATTTTAAGGCAAAAAACATTTGGCATGATTTCAAGAAAATACATTTGGTATCTTCAAGACAATCATCACTAGCTGTCAAGAACAGAGCTGTAAGTACAGACCCATTAACGAAAATTAACCAGTTTTCCGTTATAATTATGCTGGCAGTAGCTTGGTAATTGCGATATATCAGGGATTGATTACGGCCTGTTATAGTAATTAGCACATATGTGATATTAATGGTATCGCTACAAGGTTTTTTGTTTACCATAGAATAAGACCTATGATTATTATGTATTCTCTGTTCAAAATAGGGACTTGCTTTTTTCCCTGGCAACGTTTGCTGTAAATTTGTACAAATAATTTTCAAGTTGACGTATGTGTCAACAGAAACCAGCCTGTTGTGGGAATCTCGCTGACCTAGACAGTTGCTCGGTAACAAGATACGACCTAGTAACTAAAATAACAACAACCTACAGTTACGTAATAACTACTGTTACTGGTAACTACAACCTACAGTTACAAAATAACTAATGTTACTGGTAACTACTACCTACAGTTACAAAATAACTAATGTTACTGGTAACTACAACCTACAGTTACAAAATAACTAATGTTACTGGTAACTACAACCTACAGTTACAAAATAACTAATGTTACTGGTAACTACAACCTACAGTTACAAAATAACTAATGTTACTGGTAACTACACCTACAGTTACAAAATAACTAATGTTACTGGTAACTACAACCTACAG
>JH153798.1:89081-109363 GCA_000226015.1 Mnemiopsis leidyi | reverse complement strand
CATTTTACCCTCTCATAATAGAGAAATCTTCCCTCTTTTCTTCAGATTCTAAATCGCAATGATCAAGAGGTTCGAACTGACATGCCACCCACTTTATATTTTACTTACAAAGCAATGATAATCACGTCGCAAACCCACCTTTAAAGACATGCTGTTAGCCTCAATTTGACCTCGGCTAAATGTAACCACCATGTGATGAATCAATAGTCCAAAGTCTGAACTAGTGGTGTGTGAAATATTTTTACTCTACCTCAAAAGTCATGGCTGTGACAAACCGACAAAGTCAAATTACGAAAATTCGTAAAATTTTCGGCGCACAATCCTAATGACAATGATCAGTTACAAAATAACTAATGGTACTGGTAACTACAACCTACAGTTACAAAATAACTAATGTTACTGGTAACTACAACCTACAGTTACAAAATAACTAATGTTACTGGTAACTACAACCTTGTTGCTAGTGCGACTTGACTAACTTGTTACTAGGGTAACGACCAGGGTAACTGACTATTCCTCACCACTACCGAGTACAAGTTACTACGACCTAGACTAAGTTGATAATAAAAATGAGGTGTCTAAGCGATAGGCGAAAGCTCGACGTACCTCTCTATCCAGGATGTTACCACAATTACCGAAATATAACATGAACATTGCAACGTCCTCTGTCATCACACAAACCCGAAAATTAGACAAGCCATATGTTTCAAGTATTGTCTTTATACTAGACCTAGTGTTGACTCGGTCCGACCTGGCACAATGTTGGAAGGAGTTTTTGCTGTCTGGTTGGTTTCTTCTCCTTTTTAAATTCAGTTGAACAGTGGGCAATATTCAGATTGAAGCGAAGTTGGTACCCTTGATTTAGTTTTGAGTGAGAGCATTTTGATGAAACCGGAAATTATGGAACCCCTGAAATTATCTCTACGTTGACCATCGTAACATAAACTTTGGCCACTGGCTTATTGATATTTCTTGCCAAAATGAAACTATGATAAATTAAATGGTAAATTGAACTATAGGCTAATAGGTAACTATACGTTTAAACGTAACAAACGTTACAGAGACATAATTAGCATTGCACAAAGCTTTGTAATATGACATGTTAAATCTTAATGCTAGCGGCCTGCAACATTTATATTTCATACTGCTATTTCAAAGCAGGAATCAGCGGACCGTTGCCAGGGTTGACAGATAGAACTCACGTTTGTTATGAATTATGTCACCACGAAAGATAATCAGCTTCTGTTAAATTTCTTTGTTTCAAACATCTGGCAGGCTGTCCAATAAGGCCTCAACTAGGTCAATAAAGGCACACTTTGTACATTTACAGTAGAATAAACGATCGCGTTTCATGTAGATACATATAGTCAGCCAGATGTCCTGAAGTCGCTGGCTAAGGAGGTTGGCATTTTCTCTTTGACGAGATTTAGACGACCTTTCAATCGTCTTAGTCCTTTTGTCTGCTACACTTCGTTCGTATAGACTATAGACTCTGACTTATAGTTCTTATTCTATATATAGTGCAGTAGTTTACTAATTCAGCTTGCTGCACGAAGCCCGATTATTAGATTCATGTCCATGATGACATATTTTGAATCAGTAATGCTATGCTAATATCAAGTCTAATCTAAGAATGACAGATTCCACTTCTTGAGGTGTCCTCCTGTTGCTCTGGTTAACTTTGTTATCGAGACCATCTCAACCGCTGCAATTTCCGGCAAAACATGTCGAGACGAGTATTATATATGTGGCGAAAAATGACGGGGTGCTAATCGATCGTTGAGCTACTAAGCTCCTTGTTACGTTTAGTAAAGAGACGTGTCCATTACTTTCCCACTATAATCTTAAACACGATCATTTTTTTACTGTTTTAGTAAGATTATTTCAGTCTACAAATGACTAGTGAACAGGAGCGTTAGTGATTCAGGTTAGCAAGGCATTAAAGTTTTAGATCACGGGCGGATAACTGTCGCCCAATGGTAACAGAAGAATGCCACCCACTTTTATGTCAGAACATCTGTCATGTTCCAGGCAACTTGCGGTGCTGCAACTAAAGCAACAGTCAACATATATTGTAATATTGCAGGCAGGCCTGATTCACATCTTAGGCGACATCTTACGAATTATTACACTATTAGATCCATCCATGACAGTTCTAAGTTTCAACCGTCACGTAAACGGTCTTCAGACCATTGCGTTCATATTATCGTTATTGTGATAGGTATTGACTTCTGCTGTTAGCATGATATTTTGAACCTTTAGTGTTGCAGGCCACCCAATTCTTATGTTCATGCATTGTTGCCCTCAGGCTGCAGCGCTTGAAATATAACGGTGCCCGTTATCACATTCATTATAAATAAGTCAGAAATAAAAAACTAAGTTTGGTCTATTACAGATACTTCGTCAATAAGTTATAACTATCCCGCATTGGTGTTTGCAGTTTGGTTTCAGTCCCCTAAAAAGTAAATACATCGACAGGTATTTATTAATATGTTGAGGTTTGCTTTTTGCTTGACCTTGCCATGATTCAGGTTCTAGATCGTTTGCTAAGAGTTCAGGTTGCCTGATGCAGTGTCCCGCATGTTTCAATCTTTGGCTTCTGATCTTATCTGATAGTTTTGGTAGCTTCCTATAAACTTAGAGTACGTCATTGCTGATCTAATCACCCCATGAGACATTTAGCACGTGTATTTCTTAACCATCAAGCTTCAAACGTTTTGCAGGTTCTTTAATTTTTGATCACCCCATGAGACAAGTAGCACGTGTATTTCTTATTTCTTAACCATCAAGCTTCAAACGTCTTGCAAGATCTTTGATTTTAGTCTGGGAATAGAACCAACAAAAATTTCTTAAGATCAAAGACAATTTTGCAATTGCAATTAGATCGTGCCTCGAAGGTACTAGTAGAGTCCGTTCTCCGGACATATTTAGTTTTACACACTAGAACATCAATCAATCCAGCAGTATCTTACCCAAGCTACAGCTCATATTTGATAATGGAGTGACATCGTTGTCATGCATATATATATATTCAGACTTCAGAGTTTAGTGCTTAATTTTCCCAATTTTCGAAGCCACTTGATGTTCGATTTTTTAGGGCTATAAAATGGTTAAATTTTGATCAATTTTTAGAATTTTAATATCATGATTGATTATTAATTATCATGATTACTTTGAAGGAATCCTGTTTCCTAATTTTTCGAAAATCCCAAACCGTTTTCTCACAGTCGTGAGACGAAGTGAGGCCAGTAAAATGGCAACATCTTCATTTAATGAGACTGTGACACGTGTAACTTAATTGGCAAATTCTGGTTTAGGCTCAAAATATTAGATCATATCTGATAAATTAAGCCTTGTACGTCTTTACATAGTAACCCATCAGTTTCTAAATGCATTGAATCGACTTTGTTGAGAATTTAGTTAGTCACCTGAATTTGTTGGCCACATTATGTAACACATAACCACTGTTTTGAATTTAAAGCATAAATTTAGTGAACGAAATTTATTTACTTACTCTCTTACCAACTCCCAAGATACTTACATCTTAAACTTACAGAGAAATTATCAAAAGACTGAAAATAACGTTTTCATTGTTTTTTAGGTGTTAAAGAAAATGATCTCAGAAGAGTTCCACTCGGGTGAACACATAGGCACTACATCAGACTTCCTAGAACCGAAACCATATGGGAATCAAGCAGAAATTTTGTTTGGTGTGATCTACATCATCCTGATGATCATTGGAATACCCTCCAACATTGTGTCCGTTATCCACTTCACAAGTCAAACTGCCCGAGCAAGGTCGACCAGGGAATACTTCAAGTGGATCTACTCAAACATTGCCCTTGTCGATCTCTGCATCACCCTTTTTAGCTTTCCTCTCATCGACGTGTTTATGGATAAGTCACGGGACTCCGTCTTCTTTGAAAACATCATGTTTTGTAGGTTCTGGGGCTTTCTTTGGGAAGTTCTGCCATACTACTCTGTGTTTTTGGTTCTAACCCTGAGCATTTCCCGGATGCTGATCCTTGTGAAGCCCATGCATATTCTGAGTAAGAGGATTCTTTTCTTCAGCATGGCTATCTATACCATACTACTCATTGCGGCCAAAGTTACTTTCAACATGGCAGATATAACTCAAATGGATTACACAAAAAGAGATACTCTTTGCATAATGGTTCCAGTAGATGCAACTGTCTCAATCTATCCCCTTTACACATTTTTCAACATAATACTCTTGGCGGTGCCCATAATCCCAATATGTATTTCCTGCTTTCTTTCCATCTCCCGTATGTATAAAACAGACCAGGCAGTGCGCAGTACTAGAAAGATGTCTAACAATGTCCAGAGAAGGGTCAGCGTCAAAAAGTCTCAACAGCGCCACCGTCGAGCAACGGTAACAGTCATCATAATGACTGTGACTTACATATTGTGCAATGTTCCTGTCTTTCTTAACTATGTCCTTTATGGGGTTTGGAGTGCATTGACCATTGCGGATAGCGAGAAGCATCCATACAAGGACTTTTATAATACCGTGTTTATGTACTACTATAGCTGGAATAGCTGCCTTGTATTGTTTGTAGTTATCAATGCAGTGCTTAACCCAATTATTTACGTGACAAGAATGAAAGAATTCAGACAATTTGTCATAGCTAAGTTTCATTTCATGATGAGACACCACATTCGGGAGGTGACTCAGTATGATCAAACTGAATCCCTTTCTTAGTATATAAACAAACTTTTGGAGAGGGTTACGTTAAAATTAGGTAATCCTACTCCCTTTTCTTCTCTAATTTTAATCTATGATTGACCATTTTTATTTGGATTTTGAGTACAGTAACGTACTACATAACATTCTCTTTCTGTGGCCTTCCAGGAACACTAAAGCAAGTGATGTTGAGATTGTAATTGTAGATGTATATCTGACATAATCTAATAATCTTTATAACTTTGTACTCTACTACAAACAGTTGAATTAAAGTTTAAAAAACTTGAGCGAATAAGAAACGTCTTGGGCAAGTATGAAATATGAATGTTAGAAAAAGCATTTAGAACATGTAAGAATTTGGGAACAAGTTATAAAATATAATACTGCCACATGCCTCCACAAGTTTAAAGTCATTTGCAGGTCTGTCAAAGATGGTTTTGAAATTCGATTATTTATTACATCTCTACATGTACACGTATTTATAAATATACATATAAAATTTTCAACCCAATTTGGTTTAAAACTAGTGGCTGATGGCAGCATATATTCATGTACATCTAGTTATGCTGTATCTTTAACTTTCTAAAATATTTGTCTATACCTACAATGTTGTGAGAAAATTTCTGTAGCTGATGGATGTTTTACTGTAAAATTCTAGTTTTTATTGTTTCCAGGATATGAACACCATAGAGAAAATTATCTTATAAAACGATAGATTTAGGAGATGACAGTAAATTTCAATTGGCTCCTTAGATTACTCTTCAACAGTAGGAATGCCATTAGATCTTATAATTGAATTGGCAAGGCTCAGCCAAACCAAGCTCAAGCTTAGCCGAAACCAGATTTCATTCAATCAGGTGCCTCTGCTTTGCAGTTAGTTATATGCAATGAAATTATTCTGATTGAAAACTATGAAGACGACAAACTCATGTACTCATTGGCAAATCTGCTATAAGACGAGGTCCGTTACTAAGCCTGTCAATAACCAAAATAAGGCGAAAACAACATTTTACTACGGTGGAACTTGAGTATGCAGCTAACTTTATCCTCAAGAATTTGAGTTAAGAAAAAATATGAGATTGTGAAAATTTTAAAGGTTGCCACTAACAGTGGAATAACTGAAAATTATAAATTACTGTGACATGGTAAGATATACATATATGTTACTAGAAAACCCGTTGGGTTTTCTAGATTAATTGGGAAGGGGCAAAATAGGTAGATGCAATAAATTCGATTCATTATAAGTAATCATTGGCTGAAGAAAATTTTTTAAAGAATTATGTTCAGTACTGTATGATGTGGCCGATATTTGTTAGATAACTGCGTATTTCTTGATAAAAAAGTTGGTGTAGGCGGCGTGGAACATGTGTGATTCAATATGCATCGGGTTATCGTTATCGGTGGTAGCTCCTAGATAAAACAGGCCACAATGTTAAATATCGAAAATAGATTTAACAATAAACCTAATAAAAATAAATGAATTCTACTATATAACTACTATCATCATGCCTTTATAATAAAGATAATGTCAATTCTGCCAAAAAGTTGCAGAAAAGATTTTACATGTAACCTAGGTAGTCCAGACGGAGGTTCATTTCAGCAGCATTCAAAATGGTAATAAAAATCAATCCCTTAAACTAAACGAATGCCTGGATAATAGATTAAAAAATAATTTCATGAAACTTTTGACTGCTTTACAAAATTAAGTTTTTTGATGAGTAGTAAATAACATACCAGTAAAAGCAAAATACTAACGTCAAAAATCAGAGTTTGAAATAAAAATTCTCTCAATCTTCACAGAAGTAGAGGATATCAATCTTTTAAAAATGTATCTTAAACGACGAAAAATTACCACTTCATAACATAAAATATTGAAAAATATTTAAAAAATTTAAATTTCATACTGAAACATTTATTGTGAAGGTCATCCAAATTAACAAATCTTTCTACACTAACCTGTGGAGCTGTAAGTGAACCTTCAGTTCTCCTGTCACCATTGTGATACTATATCACATGCTTATATTCACAGCATGCTACCTAATACTCTAAAAACTCCAAATGCATTCGTCTGGACTTTGGTATTATACTCTTGCACTTTAAGATATAACGTGCTGCTTCAAAGCAAAATCATTAAAAACATGTCTTGTTACATTACATGCTTATACCTAAAATAGCATGCTGCCCTACACTCTTATACTCTTGATCTCTAAATTCAAACATCTGGACTTAAGTAAGTCAAACTCTAGCATATCAACACTGAATTGAAATAAAATCCTAAAACCAACAACTTAACAACCAAAAAGTTGGGACGGCAAAGTAACACCACAAGATTGTGGGCAGCTAGTTTCCCATAAATCCTTACCTGCTAGAGCTCCATTTACCAGGTATTCTTTTCCAGTGACATCTTGTGCCCATTCGATTACTTTATCCATTGCAGGGGTGTTCACATTCATCAAAACTGCCATTCCACGCAGAGGGATCATTCCAAATGGTATGTCTTCTGTCAGGTACCTACTTCCAAAGTCAGGAACAAAGAAGCCTGGTTCAGTTTCCTTAAGAGGATGCATAATTTCCTGATAGGCTGTGTTTGATCTTACAGCTGTGTAAAGACTTTTCTTGTCCTTTATTTGGTCATTGTACACTCTCAAAAGGAATCGAAATATAGGATCAACACTCTTCAGGTTTAATTCTGGGAATTCCTTAGCTATGGCATTGCATATTGAACCAATTTCATTTGAGACATCTTCCATAACTTGTATCCCTAGTTTGTTGGCATCAAAATAGAAACGAGGCATTTCAGAAATAGGTTTCCCATCCCAGCCAAACCATTGACCATACATAAGACTAGGATGCAGTATGGCATTTAGCGTATTAAGGGACATCCCACATGTGTAGTGGTTAATCTTTAATACTGGTACTGGTCCAAGACATCTTTGAAGAGTAGCTACAGCTTCTTCAGTGGCCTGATTATCCAGGGAAATTTGCATTGGCCCTCCTTCGAGTACTTCTTTAAAACCAAAAATTGCGGCTTTCTTACCAATATTCGACATTTTACAAGCCCAAGGAAGACTCTCAAATGCGATAATGTTTACATCTTTGCGTTTTTCTTTCCAAATTTTCCTCACAGCATACTCGAATCCTGAACAAATTTTCTTTCTATTTGTCAGAAAATAAATTGGTAGGACTTATTTATAAATGGTGATGCCAACTATCTGTAATCTAAAAGCACGTGAAATTTTATGAACAAATCCTTGCAATACTTTTTTAGTTTCATAATAACATTAATGTTAAGATATAATTCATGATACACTCCGGACACACATCAAAAATGTATTTTTCACTTGCCAGTTTGTCCAGGTAAGGCAACAAGAATAAGTCCAGCTTGGACAAACGGCTCCAGCTGCTTCAGATATTCGTTATGGGTAAAGGCAGGGTTCATGAAAACAGCAATGCTGACTCCTTCCATAGCTGTTGCAGGATCATCAGTTATACATGTAGGGTTACCTGGAATGGTCAAAAGTTTAGATCAAGCTTGTATCAAATAGAGTCTTGGATCTGATTTTTATAATAAGACTGTAAAAGATATTCCCAAAGGAAGGTTTAAAACAATTTGATACAATATTTTGCCAAAAAATTGCTGTAATTTATTGCCAAATAACTGCTGTGATTTATTGCAATAAGAACAAAGTATCACTATTTTGCACCCGATGTGACACCTAAAATACCCCTAAAATAAAAGTACATCAGAAGAATGGATGTATGGATTTGCCTACCAACGCTGAAATATCAATTGACAAGACATATCTCATGTATCTATAGTCTGCATAGCTCAGCTGTATAAATCATGGCTATGTCATAAAACAAACATAAAAAATTGAATTGAAGCATATGGATTGAATCATAACTAACCTGATATGCTGGTTTCAGTCCCATCCAGGTTTCGACAGTCAACTGTTAACACTGCCCCCTCCTTCATAGATTGCTGCCATTTCTCCCTTACAGGTTTATACAGGGACAAAATGCAAACCTGAATAGAAAGGGAGCAGCTAACAATGTGCAACAAAGGCAGGTTATCAAGTGTGACATGTGAAAAATTGCACTTATCTTTATTCTAAGCCATCTCCTGCTCATTTAAATTTCATAAAGTTTCTCAGTAGTTTTACAGAATTATCGATCTTTGCACAAGTTTAAAACCCCCAACCCCTAATTTGGGCTGCATGGTGCTCTTAAAAAAGGATATTAATAAGACTCTTTCAGCCAAAATGTCAACCTCAGAAAGTGAGCCAAAATGTGATAGGGAATCGTACCTATTGGCTTGTCCAATTTCAGCTAATTCATGAGAAGTTCCCATTATAGAGTTCTGTTTCCATTTGTTAAACCTTAGCTTTTAATAATAATATAGTAACTGAAAATTAATGCACCACTTTAAAGCCAAAAAATTTACAGAATTAACTTTAATTATCAAAAGCAACTCTGAGAAGTGTGGAATAACGTAAGAATATGTCAAGACTAATTTACTACAGTAAATGCTTTATATTTGAAAATATATTTTGTAGAGAAATGTTTTAAGGGCTGACTGAAAATATGACGTCAACCATTGTTCTTAATTTATATGGAAGATTATTCCAAACAAAGGGTCCACAATACTAAAAAACTCCTTTCAGTCTATTTAAGTTGCAACACATGAAGTACAGAAAGTAGAAAAAGGCTTTTGGCTGACTGACTCTTTTTAAACTGGATATTTGGTTGATATGAATGATTAATTTCTGAAAATACTTTTGACACAGATTAATCCATGATTTTTAATCCACTTAAGCCAAAAAATAAAGCAGCTTTAATCAACAACTGACAAAAATCACCACACTTTCGCTGTATTCCACATAAACTTTTGCACACTTTCCAGTCACTGACCCTGCCATTTTTGACAAATCCTGGACATTATAATCAGAAAGTAAGTGTAGCTGTTACCTGTTGTAGATATTACAATGCTAAAATCAACTTAGCACATTGTGATTGGATGATAAATGAACAAGTCTAGACAGTGAAAACTTTATAAGAATCAAAAAGAAAAACTAGAACAAACCATGATCAACGCAACATATTTAATTTGAATTTTTTTAGTTTCCCTTGAAATTAATAAGTGAAACAATGCTTTTTTACTATTAGGGTGGTGGCAACCACCACAGAAAAGACACTTAACCAAAAATTTTAACACCTCAAGACTATTCTCTATCGATGTTTCGTCAAATTTTAGTCTGGGTTCAAAAAAAGAAAAAAGTTGCCACCCCCTAGTATATCAACATTAAACGACAAAAAATGATCACGTGACCCCTTAATTTCAACTTTGAGCTAGGAAAAAGTTAGACCAGTATTTTGACGTAAAATTTGACGAGGAATCCGAATTTGATAGTTTCAAATCCAAAAAATCATCATGTGACCCCTTTAGTGACCCCTTATAAGGCCCCAAAATGGAAATTTTCGACTTTGAGCTAGGAGAAAAGTTAGACCAGTTTATTGATGTAAAATTTGACAAGGAATCCTAATTTCATAGTTTTCTATCCAAAAAATCATCAAACCCATAGCCCAAAAATGAAAATTGTCAACTTGAATATACAAGGAATTTGAAATCCACATGTCTTTTCTGGCTGGAGGCACGCTTTGTGTTTTGAGACTGACAATCACTATTAAAATTACTTAAACCAGTAATTAACATTTATGATTTATTTTGTATGAAAAGGTTAACTGATACATTTGTTGCAGCATAATAATAAAGATCAAATCATATATTGATATAGCAATCAGGCACCAGCATCCTTAGGTTTTTATTCAAGTATTGCAAAACTTTACTCACAGTTGAATATGGAAACAGAAGATTAAACAATCAAGGCTCAATATCACTCACAATAACATAGATAATTGACCATGGGCACACAAGGATTTATTTTTATACTCTTCCTACCTATTGACAGCTTCATCCTTTCATCAGCAGAAGACAGTGTTTTGTTCTTGTATTCCTACGTGCTTTTTATAATAAGCCCACCTTACAATTAAAAACCAAATCCAATAACCAAATGTCCATGATATACATATCAAGCCATGCCCTTAGTATAAAGGTTAGAGAAATTACTTCAAATGCAGCAATTTCTCATCACAGACCTGGCGATAAAAAGTAAATATAAAGCAAACTTACACTGACATCTGCTTGCTGGGCTGAAAGACAAGAAAATACATGAGCACCATTACCATCACCACATAAAAGTATCTTCATTCTGCACTAGGACCAAAATAATTGAGATTTGGTTCTAAGAGTCAGGCATTTTAAAGTTAACAGGTCAAAATTAACATCATGCAGCAAAATTCAGTAAAGGTTGTCCCGGCTGCACCGGGGGTTGTCCCGGGGGCACCATCATAAAGGGGCGCCAAATCTTCATAAAAATACGGGACAATTTTGCATGATTAACTGGGGGACTCGTGATAGGTTTCATAACTTGACTATTCATTTAGATTTTTGCTCATATTTTCCGGGTAGCTCCAAGTAAGCCCTTATTCCAGGGGTGCCACTTAGGGGCGCCTTTTTACAGCCGAGGGGTGCCATATTGGCTACCGCCTGTAGAGTGTGTCTATATCAACATGAGAACTGCGATTTGTAGTTACAACCAAGCATCAAGTGCTAAAGACGTTTGGTGAGCTGGCAAAGGTAAGACTCATCAGCTAAGCTGTTACATCAAGCACTACGCAGACCATAGATGTGATTTTGCAGCTCTCTCTAAGGTTCCCTCAGATTGTTCTAAAGCAACAAAGACTAAGGTCCCCAGGCTACAGAAAAACAAGCATTTTGGAAAAACAAGAACATAAAACCATGACTGCGCAGTATGCAGTAGTACTAAGCGATGTTTTGAAAGTCCCTAGTAGTGCTCCTGCCCACTAACAACAGTGTATGTCTACATCAAACAACTATAATGAAAATTTTATAGCCCTCGATTTTATCACCACTTTTTGTTACCAAAAATTCAATATTTTAATCTCAAAACTTTATTCTTCAATCATTTATTTTTGATGTCAACAATTATTTCATAATTTATAAAGTAATTCATAATTCACAAATCATAAGGCATAAGTTAAAACAAACTAATTTATAAATTTGATCTTAAACATTGTACGGCAGCGCGCACCATTTTGTCATTTTATTCCCATATATATAATATTCGCTTCAAATTTGACAAGATCAAAGATTTTATCCGTTTTTAGCTGCGTGAGTCGGGTATCACCGCGACAACTTCAGATGACAAATGAGGGTTGGATTTGCTACACGTTAGCTAGCACTGCCTCGAAGACAATCTTAAATTTTAATAAATGTGCAAAAAATTTGCAATTTATTTAATGTAAGACATTTTGTTAAGTTAACTTTATGCTTTAATTTGTTTACCAGGCGCTGCGTTGCTTTTATTACGTATATCATTGTTTATCCGACTTGTCCGACCATCTCCAAGAAAAAATGTAAGATGGTGCGCCCTTGCTTTGCTACACGTTGCCTAGCTCTGCTGCCGCGAAGCGGCAGCCTCCGGTTTGTACGGCAGCGCGCACCCTCCTGTCATTTTATTCCCATAATGAAGGTCGGACGAAGTCAGACAACCTTTGGTGCGCGCTTGTTTGTCGCGGTGATACCCGACTTACGCAGCTAGAACGTTAGACGGATATAATCTCGGATATAATCTCGTCAAGCGCTTGTAGGTTGATGACCTACTGTTGCGGCCATCACGCGCTGTCACGCATTTCTGGCCTGGCGAAGAAATTCTAGACGCGCATCGCCCGTTAAACAACTTGTAGCAATGTGCGATCACGATCCAAGCTAACTGCTAAGCTAGAGTTCAAATATAGCGCGCACAGCGCGAGCCACAAGGCTTTGTTTTTGGTTTTGTTCTAACCAGAGCCCTTTAGGCGCGTCCCAGCCGCGCGTAAGCACTGGGTTAGGTGAAGGCTATGTTGGTTTAGCAAAGCGCTTATTTAGCTTAGCTTTGTAGGTGGTGACGCCCGTGTCGTTGGGCTAAGCTTTTTGGTCCTTTAATGCGCGCAGCAGGGCTAGGCATTGTCTGACTTTGTCCGACCCTCATTCGAAGCGAAGAATAAAATGACGGGAGGGTGCGCGCTGCTGTACAAGGCTAGGCAACGCGGCGACGGAGGCTGCTGCTTCGCGGCAGCAGGGCTATGCAACGTGTAGCAAGGCTAAGCAACGTGTAGCAACATCTCACCAGGTGCTTACGCACGCTAAGTTAGCTTGTTACACGTTGCATAGCCCTGCGGCCGCGAAGCGGCAGCCTCTGGCCAATTTTTTGAAAAAGGGTTCCGGTTACACCGTGAGACAAAAGTCAGCCACTTCACCAAACCAGGTGCTTAAGCACGCTACGCGCACGGCTGCTGTCGCCGCGCGCGCACGCCGCAATGCGATCAACTTACGGGTTTTCGGTTCACATAACACTAACAGCTTTCATCCAACCATATGCTAGCACACCGCGTGGTGGCTGCTATACTACTAGGAGTAGTACATAGTACTATACGCAGATTGACACCTCTAGTGGCGACGCGCGCAAAAGGGCAAGCGTTAGTTTATAGAGCTAGGTGTGGCTAAACATTTTTTATTGTTGCCTCACGTTACAGTGTAACTGTGAATAGCATAGGACGTTTTACAGGACGGATATTAAATTGATATTATCTCGTCGAGTATAACTTTTACGCGGCTTACAAGTAAGAATGAGATATAATTAAAGATGTAACTAAAACCTAATAAAACTTAAACTTCCATGGCAAGTTTTTAATAGCATATCACATTGATCATGAAAACGATTTGTTATTGTCTGACTTCGTCTCATATCATGTCATAAAATATACAATAATTTCTTCAAATACAAAATACAATTAAACTCTTCCACCACTATTTTTACTGTGACCACATTGCCAGCCTTATATTCAAAGTAAGGATATTTGTGTCCTTAGTATTAACTGTTCTGTTTAGTCAAATATACTTCTTCGACAAAAGTTTCGAATTAATATACTATTAGTCTTAACCGAGGCTCAATAAATTTGCTTAGAGCTAAAGCTTTAAGTTGAGAAATCTGTTATCTGCAACTTGTGCACAAATTTTGATTTAAGTCTGGTATCGTTTATCAAAATTGTCATTTTCCTTTAAATCATTCAAAATCTCTTTACATCATGTCCCAAGTTGGACGATCGTGGAAATTTGATTTTGATGGTGCTTGACTCAAGTTCAACTTAGTCTGCTTTGTATTATCACGTGAAACTAAAAGTCAAGATTGATAGCTAAAAACAGGGTGTCTTTCTCAGAAGTCAGCAATAGAGTGCCAACTAAAAACTACAGGTATTGACTCCTAGGTCCTCCAAGTCAAAGATTTTCTTCTTCGTCATCAGCTTCTGCATCCTTGTCTTCTTTAACGGAGGGTTCCGGAGTTGGAGTTGCTGAAATTGTAATTTTATTAAAACAAGAGACAAAATTCGAAATATATCCTAGCGGAAAGTCTAGTTTTATTGATATATTTGGTTGGAAATTGAGGAATTCAATCGTTGACTAAATCTCTTACATTTTAGTCTTAAGAATTGGAACAGATTATTAGGGTGGTTGCAACCACCCAAGAAAAGACACTTAATCTAAAATTTTCTAACCTCAAGTTTCTTGTCCAGGTTTAGCCTGGCATCCAAAAACTTAAAAAAAGTTGCCACCCCCTAGTATGACAACACTAAGTGTGGTAAACGATCTCCAGCCCCGACCACCCCACCCCCACCCCCGACGAGTAAAGACCCAAAAAAGTCTACAAATCGATGGACGAGTTGGGGTCCAAACGGTCATGAAAATTTCAGGTATTGTAGATTTCATCGGGTTCTGTGGCTTAGGATATGTGAAAATTTGATCTGAAGGCCTTTAAAGGCCTTTGAGGCTTTAAAGATGAAAATTTTGAGCTAGAAAGAAAAGAAAAGTTTGACTTGTATTTTTGACGAGGAATCCGAATTTGATAGTTTTGAAGCCGAAAAAGTATCATGTGACCCCTAAAGTGACCCCTTATAGAACCCAAAATTGAACTGTTCAACTTTGAGGTAGAAGTAGAAGAAAAGTTAGTTCTACATTTGACGTAAAATTTGACGAGGAATCCGAATTTGATAGTTTTGAAGCCGAAAAATTATCACGTGAGTTCTTAAGTGACCCCTTAATCTTGAGTCGGAAGAAAAATAAGAGGCACGCTTTGCGTTTTGCGCCTGATAATGATATCGACAGTGAGACTGATGAAGTGGTGAACTATAATTGAGTCTTATAGTTTAATAAACGATTTCATTACTACAAATTAAATACATTTATTGAGTTTGATTATGATGTTGAATATCGGAACGCAATAACTTATTAAAAACTTGAGTATCTTGTCCGAGCCTACTCAGAGGAAACGAGAAATTTTGAACAATCAGATGGTGAGGCTGCAACAAACAACTGCACATGGTCGTAGTGCTGATAGAGTCATAGAGAATAGTAAATTTGTAAAAGGGCCGCTCACCTCTTTTTCCCTCAGCAACCCTCTGCTCTCTCAATTTAATCATTCTTTCTTCCTCCTCCTTTCTCTCTTTCTCCTCCGCCTCCAGCCTCTGTCTCTCCTGCTCTGCAGCGATCTTGGCCTTTTCCACGCGCCGCGCGGCTTTTCGTTTCACGCTGAACGGATCGTTCGGATCCTCTTCGGAAGACTCGGAACTCGTGCTGTACTCAGAGTAAACACTAGCCTGTACGTGGGTTGAGAGTTGATATTTGAATGTTGATGTTAACTGGCTGCATTGTTAGTTCAATTTGGGATCCTTCAATTTATGAGGCTTAATTGTTTCTTGATTATATAATCCGTGATGGCGTGATATACTAATAGTATAACTATAAGTAATACTATCTTTCAATATACCTCAGATTCAGACGGAGTAAGTTCGGAATCAATGTCAGAATATTTGACTGAAAGGCCGGCAATACTAATGTTATCCTCTGTGTTCATTTCAAGAGCTTGACGAGGTGTTTGAACGATGTTTGCTATAACCAACGCCTCCTGAAAAGCAAAGTATTGAGGACTTTAGTAGAAAATAAGCTTTGTTTTGAAAGAAAAAGTAAAAACTCAAATTCAAATTATCATATGGCTCTGATAAAATTGTACAAGAACGAGCGTGCCGTACAAGTTTCATATTAAATTCGAACTTCTGACTTAATTTACCTCTTCTGCTTCCTCTTCAGGTTCCTCGTAGTAATCGTAGCAGATGGGCTTGCAGGGGAAGTCCCTCAGGCAGTTGACGATGCCGACCAGGGTGAAGGTGAAGATGAAGGGCGCCAGATAAAGAACATAGATCCCACATGACACGTACAGAATCGGCTCTGGGTACGTTTTCTCCTTCAGATACAGCTCCATTATTGCTGAGGCAACGATAAAATTTCAAATTTTACATTGGTAATAAAGTAATTCATCGTAATAAAGTAATTCATGGTAAAATTTAAACTTTTTTTGTTGCAGTGGCAACTGTAAAATTGCGTTCCAATTTTAATACTGCATCGAAAATTAAACAGATTGCAAAAATTTCAACACTAAAAACTGTACTAACAAGTTGAATTAGCGGTTACAGAATCCACGGTATGATTTTGAGGGAAGGATCCAAGATAAGGCAGCTTGTTTTCCAATAGTTTACCGTACTCTAAGTAGCCTCTAAACCCAGCCATCCCAATCATACCTGCGATAGGACACTTCTATAGTTATTCTTGAAATATTGTGACAACGAAATAGAGCTTAAACAACAACAGTGAAATTGCTAAAGACATTTGCAACATTAAATTCTGGGAGTAAAAGTTAAACAAGACATTAAGATCGTAAAAGCTGAGAAGGCCAAGTTACCAGCGGGGGTGATAAAGGGCCAGACGAACATCCAGTAGTAATGAAGGTGATGCATGCTGTACATGAACATGGCATTGTTTAGACGGTACATGCTGTAGACCCACGTTCCAGCTATCACCTGCGGATAAGAGACGGTTTAATGAGAACAAACATAAAATAACTTGTGAAAGTAAATGTTATATTGTAAACTTCATCTTTTGTCAAACACTATGATGAGAGGAATCATGATTAAAGATTCTTTAGGTGAACCAGAATGAATGGTTAAATAGTTATATATACGAAAAATTACAAATACGAACCATAATAGCCGATAAGATTGGCACGGGCCAGCCGTAAACAAATCGTTCGAATATCTGGTACATAAAGAAACCAAAGCCGTTGTTAAGTGCATATACCTGAAACAGATATAAGTTCTCATATAAATATAAGTTTTCTGGCATTAAGTTTATTATTCTAGTGATAGGAGTTTGCGTTAGGTAATAAAGTCCCTCGATGTTATTAATTTTTGAGGAACTGGTGGGTGCCTCACATGTTTTTTTTTCATTACCTTTCGTCAGACTGAGCTGAATTATTATAGGTTTGTATTGTTTCGCGAAAATGTAAGAGATTAAATTCAATGATTTTTAATTTGATCACATTAAGCCAGTCCCAGCTCAGACACCTGAATATACGGCCATGATATTTTATTCTCTCTTATTATGTAAGATCTGATAAACGTTTTTATTTTGGTCACATTGATTTCTGATATTTACAACCTTGATATAAAGTCTTGACGAGTATGTTTGTATACTCCTCAGACAATTTATGTTTAATTCCTGTTTAATTTAAAAGCAGCATCTTCATATATTGAACAAATCAGACGGAACGTACCTGAGACAAGAGGGCACAGAGGGCGGCAACCAGCAGACAGGAAGGAATACGGGAGAAGGGTAAGAATCCAGCACCGTAGACGGACGTGGCCATCGTCTCAACTATAGCCTTGGGTTTAGGACCGATTCAAGTTTAAATTTAGCCGTTACGGAGTGACGTTAACCAACATGAGACAGCAAAATACATTATGACGTACATAAAAACAATATATTTGAACAGGTCTCATAAGACTTTTATATTGAAATATGCTCGTTAATTTCTGTAATGAATAGTAAAATTTGTACCTGGATTGATCCGATACTGTTGAGAAGGACAGAGAGAAGCATTATAGGGAGAACGAACATAGTGTGTTTGTGGAAGGAGAGGGAGTCAGCCAACGTTGCCATGAACAAGTAGGAGGCTCCTTTATCTCTGAAATAACAGAATTCTATAGGGGCAGGTCAGAGTTTATATTCTAGAACTTGGAAACCTCGAATTTGTTTAATAGTTCATCATATCGTCAATGTTGAAATAATTTTTCCTTGAAAGTGGTGTCGAAGTCAGGGATTGGTGAAACTTAAAACGAGAGACAAACCTGTTCATTATGTCAGAGATCTTCAAGAGAACCCTGCCCTCCATTCCGTAAATTTTTCGAGATTCGTAGTTATTTGTCTTTCCCTCTATGTAGATGACATTCATATAGTAGAATATCATGAAGAGGAAGTTACCAAGCCAGGCATAACACGTGATAACCATTCCTGTGGAAATATTAGCGAGTCAGGTATTGAAATAGCCAGTTCTGAGTCGAGCTGCTGGGCACGTACCAAGTGTTATATGTTTGAAAAAAAAACAAGAAGAAGAAAGACACAAAATTTTAAAAAACAAACTTCCAACACTGATCCTGGAGTTAACTAACCCTGTCTCCCTCCTATCCCACACTCCTATTCACTTACCCTGGAGGTTAACCCAGTTGTCACGCGGATTGTAAGACGAAAAGGCGATGTTTACACCCGTACCGATTGCGTGGAATGTCATCGTTACGACTCCTGCAGTTGTTTATTGTGGTTAATGCAATTGTTTGGCGGAAAAGTTGGCCTACTATCAAGAGTCAAAGGGTCACTTAATCATCAAAATTCAAGAAAAATATATATTGAAGCTCATGCAGCATGATTAAAACTACTGACAGAACCAACAAACCAGTGTCGCTGTAAAAAATTCACCTGCTTCAGCCCAGTTGCTGGGTTCAGAGAGAAGAGAGATAACATGTCCAGAGAAGGTTTCACCCTCTGGAACGTCCAGTGTGAACAACATTTCCACCAACTTGGAGTTAGCTCCCCCACGCAGCGCTGGGGATGTATTTATGTTAATATGTTATCTGTACTTTTATACATCAGTAGTCACCAGACAGGGTTATTGTGTTGTAGTGGTGTTCAAAGTGTTAATAGTTTTAGAACTTTACCACATTACACATAACTTGTTAAATGATGGCAACACAGCCGATATGGCAAGAAGCCAAGCGTAAAAACACGTCGTACTTCTCCTTGCTTAAAACACATGGTACTTCTCCTCGCTAAATTCAAGTATATATTTTGTAATGCCAATCCAAAACCTTAAGAAGGGTTTGAAAAACTCGGTTCAGATATGATGAAAATTGGAATAGACAAGATCAGGGGAATAAATCTGCGCGGTTTGTTCCAATTCTCAATTCTGGGAGCAAATTAGAGCGTTACGTGGATTTTGGAAATCATCAGAGGGGTGAAAATAAACCACAGCTGCAGCGTCTTTGATTTTGAATCTCTGATAATTTTACAAAATTATTAAGGGCAACTTTCTCCAGGTAGGTTTTCATTTTTTGACGCAAAAATTGAACCAAACTCTCATAACATATGTTTCTCTAGTTTTTGCTTCAAGTTTATTAATGTTGAGTTCACAATCAGACGATCGACACTTAGACGTCTAGTTTCATACAAAACTGAAATTTACATCTCTAGCACCAGTGATGCCGCTTATGAGACTAGAATTCTAACTATTTATCTACTCCGACAGACGTAGCGACAACTTCATGACAGTTATATGTCGATAAATGGCTATAGACTCAGTACTTTTCACTCATAACCGCAATGAGTACAACCGAGGCGATGTTTTTAGATTGGTTAAGGGGAGGAATTAGTGGATTGGCGACCAAACATCTGAATTTCACTCAATTTCACTTCGGTCAAGTACGTGGGTTTAAGTAAGATTGTGCAATGGTATTATCGGAGGCGCTCGCTACTTTTACTTTTAATAAGACCATTGCAGGCCGCAGCTTACTCAATTATCACCGCAGCATAACATCCGTTGCATTGGTCAATGAATCGTACATAATTTGATATCGTTCCGATACTTCTGAGTATTCGAGTAGAGTGTTCCGATCAAAAGCTATATACGACTAAACAATCTTCCAACATAGATATGGACGCGTTTTTTTTAAGTGGTCAAAAAGTCATTTTGTGCGCCGTCTTAAAATTCTTGAGCGCATTATTTTGGCGCGCTGTTCAAAATAGAAGGCTGATTTGCCAAAATTGTCTGCTCTATTTTGAAGCAAAAAGTCAGTAGTAATAGATCATGTGGGTATCCTTTTTCTCAGAAGTTCCTGTTTTCAGCAATTCTGACTTAGACAATTAATTTGCTCAAAACAGCTGCACTTTGTCACTAGGCTTCAATTATCACTATTGGATATCATAAAACAACTCATTTGCATTCAGAAGAACTTGGTCTTAATACTTCAACTGTGACCAAAAAACAGTAAAAAGTCAAGAAATCTGATAGAAAATAGA
>JH153798.1:76658-88128 GCA_000226015.1 Mnemiopsis leidyi | reverse complement strand
CTCCTTAATATGGCTAGTCTCTCACTGGTGGACGACTTATTATGCTTAATTAACAGACGAAAATGACTGTTTTACTGAATTTTGGCACATATTGGAACTAGATTAAGTCATTAAGTACTGAAACTAGTCACTTAGCACCGGATATCAATATTGCAGGTAGGCCCTTCCGATTATACATTCCATAACTTCTCATTTGGTTGGATTCAGTCAAAAAGTGGTTTGCTTATTTTTGGCACACAGTTTAGATGCCCATAAGTCCCAAAATACTGAAGTTAGGAACATCATGCTTTCGAAATATGGTAGATTGATCCTTTTGCTGTAACCTAAGAGTATTCAAGTAGTAGCACTTTAAGAGTGTCTATGACTTTTTCCTTGTTAAAGGCACCTGACTTTAAAAAAAGGCCAAATCAGCAAAAACGACCACTTAAAAAAAACGTGTCCATATCGTACGGAACAAATCCACCGATTAACAAGTTTGTTTTCTAATTGGCGTGTTAAGCACAGTTGGATCTCAAGTCTCCTTATTTGCGATGACAAGATTAGGAGGTTCCTTGGAGTCCGGGACCACTGAGGCCTTGGTGGGGTTAATCGAGTTAAAACAATCAAGATTGCACTTGAAGTTTTCTTCATTGTCCTCACATCGGCAGATATTACACGCTTGATCCCGGAATTACTTACTTGAGTACTTGAGTTAGATTCGTAGAGTCCTCTACTGGGCCATCGAAAGAGTCGACCACCCCGGCAGCACAGAGTTTGCCATATTCTTCGTCCAATCCAGCAAGGAATTTCCGCTCCGACACATATAACCAGCAACAGAAGGCTCATCAGGAAAGGTTCTGACGAAATTAGTGAGCTTTTCCTTGAACAGGAGGGGGTCTTCAAGGCCGTTTATGTGTGCAGGAATAATGTTCCACAAACGGGGACCCATAATTCTAAAGGACGTTTCTTGAAGCGTCTGATTGCGCTGACTGCAGGATTGGGCTAACTGCGGGATGACAGCTTTTTTTCCGTGCCGAGAACTTTGAGAGAACTGGATGTTAATATCGTTAGGGCATTGTCCATGGAGTATTTTCCACATGTGGATGATCATATATCTCTCTCTTCTCCTTTGAAGTGACATCAGATTTAGAGCTTTTAATCGCTGCCAGTAGTTTAGATGGCGGTAGCCAGCTATTCGCGAAGTGAATTAGAGGATATAAAATACCAATCGAGCTGCATTCTTATTTTCGGATGTTGTATAGTAAAGTTTCTATGGGAACGACAGAGTTTGCCTTTTCAAGTACTTGGTCAACAAGAACCCAAAGAGAATTCATTTCGGAACACGTGTCGTTAACCTGACTCGTTTCACATTTATATCGGCATCCTACATTTTGATGGATGTAATAACCCAAAAATCATGATTATCATTAGAACCCACTCCCTTGTAAGATTGAAATGACTATTGTTCCCATAAACTCTATTATAAGCCCATTTATTTACGATAATATCGTTATAAAAAGTGTTATCTTCACTACTTTGGGATCAAAACTACAGTAACCTGTACCAAACGTTAAAAGTTTTTTAAGATTGTTATCCGTGAGGAATTGGAAATGTTAAAAATTGAACCACAACACAGTTTGATGGACTGAAAAGTAACTAGTCAAGGTCAATTAACAAATTGTTTTTTAGTTTTAGCATTATGTCTTTAATCTTTTTTTGAGTTTGTTTTTTTCCTTAATTTAGCAGAAATACACGAATAATAAGAAAAATTAAGACATTTGATATTTACATAACATAAGACGATTGCAAGATGCTTGAAAATTCTGCAGTCATCAATAAAAACATATCTTAAATAATGATTAATCTATTCAGATTGCTGGCAAATAATCAGCAGGCAAACTGGAAATGACCTGCGAGGCTTATAGAGTTTAAGTTACTTTGTAACATTATACCAGAAAAGATTGCTGAATATCTAAACAACTAAATGAACTCATCTAGCAAAAGTCTACTGCAACTCAAAAGGTGATTTTTATAAATGATTCGATAATTCAACTTAATTTTACCCCAATTCTAGTAATCAATTAAATATGATATTGATTCCCCATAAATAAACGAAATTGATAATTTCTAAAAAGTTGCATGTCAAAATTGTCATAGAAATTGTCATATACTTTTGTTTATTTCTGTCCATGGACCAATCGCAACATCAGGTATCTAATTGAGCTCTAGTCCAATTCAGATAAGCATTTACCATAATTAATCATAAGCTTCAGTTCTTCATTGGTCAGTACACGCCCCAGCACAATCAGGGGTAATACGATTTCCTGCCACCATTTCAGTAAGCAAGGTAAAGCTGTTCTCACAGCCCATGTTGTAGAAAGCGAACCTGGTTGCACGCTTGTACACCATCGCACACTCGGCGCGCAGCGCATGTTCGTATAGGACTTCTCCCTCTATAGCTATTCGGACAACTCCGTCTGTCAATGTGAACTCCCAGTTGTTGGGTCCTTCGGCTGCTTTGGCGTTCTTCATCCTCCAAGGGGTTCTGCAAGCGATGCAGCCGTCCAAGAAGATGCCTTTGAGGTTCCATCGGAACTTTCCGACAGTCTCTCCCTCATCGTCGTACAGGACGATCGAGTTAAGATCTTTCCTGTTGAGGACAGAGGTGACCTGAACTCCAGTTTCAGAGTGCACAAGATCGTGCTGGACAGTGCACTCCATCTTGGAACAGTAACCGCATTCCTTGGTCCAACAGTCACAGGTAGGGTACACTTTGGGGATAACGATATTGTCAATACCAGCGGATGTGGTGGGTTGCTCAGTGGTGGGTTGCTCTGTGGTGGGTTCGGGTGTGGTAGGAGCGACCGTATCGACCACGGTAGGTTCAGGAGCATTCTTAGGTCTACCCCGGATGTACTCCCCAGCCATGTGTCGAAGTACCAGTCTGTCGATGTTAGCAGCTCCGAGAGCAGCACAGCTCTCTGGAAGTCCGGGTTTTCTGGAGTGTACGTCCCCATCGTTCCAGGCTTGAGAATACTGCAGTTCTCCGTTACAGGTCAGCAGCACTAGTTCGTCGAAGAAGTTCCAGCTCCAGATCTGCTCTTTTTCTCCGTTGGCAGGGAAACTGTTGTAAGCTCTGTAGTTGGCGTTACACTCCTCAATGGACACGTCAAATCCTCGGTCGTACTTGATGGTATTCCACACCAGACGTCCTACTTTCTCTTGAGGTCCCCAGCCACCCTCGTGCAACATGATCATCATGGTGGTGGGCTTGTCAGTCCGGAACAGTTCTCCGTAGTGTGGGTTGGTGTCGTACTCGTCTGGAAGGAAGGCTTTCACCTCCAAGATGTAGTCTTTGAGAGGGAACATGACCCGCTCCACGTCAGACTCAACTAGTTTCCACTCAGTGAGGGACGGGTCCAGCTCAGCAGAGAGAGCGGAGCCCAGGAGGGCACAGAGAGCTAGTGTGAACATGATCCTGATAGAGTAGAGTGGTGAAGAGGTGGTTTATTGATTTTATAATATTTTGTTTTCGGACTGCTTATTAAACAATACATTTGAAAACAATTGTTATAGCGGAGATAAAGAAAACAATTAATCAGGCAGCATAACTACAAAAAAACGTTAGCTTTTGACCAAAACATTTGGCCTAATATTTGGCCCAAAATAATAAGAATAAACAGCTCAGGCAAGATATCAGGCAGAAAGCTTTGTAATATTCGGAATATGATCAACTACAACTCTGCAGTCTGCAAACAAGAAATGAACTAAGCTAGTAAATGAGTCCTGGAGCTAAATAATGAAGAACACAGGGGCAGGGCATAGGAAGGAACGCCTTTATGACCTCAACTATTCTATAGAGCACCATGTACCCGGAACAAGAAACCATATCGATGAGCTGATAAATTGCACGTGTGGAGCGAAATATCACATCTAACATGAGGGTGACGTGAATTTACAGCGTCTAAATGACCGTAGACTGGCACAAAGTATGGGGATTCACGTAGAGCGGTCAAAGATATCTAATTAATTGTACGTAACTTTGACAATCCACATGGACCATTGACGCGCTGGAGTGATATTTAATACGCAATAAGAGTTAGGCGACGATTAGGACATCCCCGCATAATTCTGAATACCGATCAAATTATTTGGGTGATTGCGATCGGCAGTATTAGATTACTGGCTACCCATTTATCCTATAGAAAACTGAAAAATAAAAAGAAATAATGAAAGAATTAAGTCAGGTCAGGTAAGCATTGTGTCAGAGATGAATGATGATCCAAGGGAAAACATAAAACTATCATACTAGTACGTCTGCAATAGTTTGCTTCGTAAGGTACTTTAAGGATTTCTAGCGGAGCTACCGTGTGACCAGATATACAGTTAAAAAACAGAAAACGTAACTTACGTATTAAATCATCTCATTGAATTTGAGTTTAAAGAATTGGTTTTTTGCGACAAACCATTCTTGAAGTTAAAATGGCCAAACAATCGAATCTTTAAGTTCATCGTTTTGTTAAGACTTTAAGATTTTAAATTTAATCATGACGTATTTCAGGCTAAAATATTAATGGAGTAATGAGCCAGCTTGGACATTTAACATTAAGGGCGCCAGACTGAAAAGGAAGCCGAAGGACACAAAAGGGCCAAAGTCAAGAGGCTGCAGTAGGCCATGATTACAAATATAATATTATTGTTAATATTGTGTTTTGTAATTTATATAAATAAAAGGTTGAGTCAATTATAGGAACGTCTAAGAGAGGCTCCCGGAACGCACCAAACATTTCTTTATTTAGTGATTTTCATGCGCAAAAAATATTACTCCGTACTACGCAGCGGCCGGTGGTTAATAAAAATTGCATTTGCAAATTCGAAAATTACAAAATTCACTTAATATTACAAAACGGATATAATCAAAAGTGCAACTTAATAATCGATCACCAACAGAAAATAGAAAGCTTATCTTGATGCAACCAGTTAAGTAGTTGGCAGTTCTAAGTAACATGAGTATTATAAACGTGAGGAAATAAAAAAAAGGTGCTGAAACGCGGCCCAATACATTTTCTATTTCGGTACTGCTATACCATAAAACTGTTGATGGGACGCAATACGGGTGGGCCAGAGTGCCCCTCTTCGTTTTGCGAGATAAATTACCGGGCAATGTGACCAGGGCGAGCCAATGTGACCAGGGCAACAAAATCCAAATACAACCCCAATTTCAAAACAGCTTAACTCGTGATTTCTAGAATTATTTTTAAACAATTACGTCCAAGTTTATTTACGCAATGAACGGTTAAGAGGAAGGGTAATTTTAAAACAGTACACGTCAATCTATGCATATGGGTAATAACATAACCAACATAACCTTATTTAACAAATAAATCAAAATACACATCAAAATATGAAGTCAGACTTAAAGCTTTGTCAAAAATTTGTCAGTCTGCAGATTTTTAACTAGATTTAAAAATCCAGCCAAAGTCCAAGAGCTGACAAGGAAAGTAAGCATGCACTGGCCAGGAATTCAGCTAACTGCAGCTATTGTAGGGTATATTGGCATGATAAAGCTGAGTTTTTATCCTGCACGAAGCTTTATAGATTTACATGGAGGTCCGAGATGGATGCAGCATTGGCAAGCACCAAACAATAGAGGTTTACGGAGCTATTAGAGGCAGATGTTCGGAGACTTTAAACTGGACATCGTGCTAGCGTAGGCTTGAGATTTTGTTGCTAATTCGCTATCGGTAAGAGATTTCTCTGGGAACCGGCCTCGGCCAGGGTTGGGCGTGTTTAAACAGCAAATCAGTAACTCGGCCCGGAACATATGGACGTATATCGTGTTGAGGGGAGAGACTGGCGGGCGATAGAGAGACATGTGTCAGGAATTAGACTGAGATTCTATACCTGCGTAGGTCCTGCGAATCAGATACAAGCTTGGAGTGATTGTATGCCCTGACAGGTTGTTCAGGACTGCATACACAATAAGAAAAACTCGGTATGATAAGTTCGATTTATAAGAATTGAGAATTCTGGAGAAATGATAAAATTTGTTGAGCTGAGTCGTAAGTGTTGAAGCTCAATTCTCCTTATGCGGAAACCGTGCATTTTATTGCCTAGTTGCCTACTATCGAATATGTATGGAGAAGGGCGATGAAACTGTACTGGACTCCATCAACTGGATTGTTATACCAAAGTTGTTCGAGAGCACGACTGTTGAAGCTAATAAACAAGATTGGAAAATTGAACAAGTAAACGGTTAAAAGTTCCAAATAACTACTGCAATAAGCATATCCGTGTACTGAAATACGGAAATTCTGACAATGCCTCGAATTAAGTGGCAAAACCAGTACAGCTGTCACCTTGGCTTAATCCGAGTTTAAAACTTGAGCAGAAAAGAAAAACGGAAGCTTTCAGAATTATCCGACTAAGCAGCTTAGAATAATTATGAAGAGGGTTGGTAATAGGTGGACCCTTTGGTGCACTAAAGCAATAAGCAATGACGATTGGATATTGAGTTTGGATCAGTTTGTCCACTTTCCCGGCAAAGCCTTTTGTATAGTTGAGGATTGGTAATAATTCGGTATATCGGCTTATTGCGGATAAAACAAAGCACGGAAATTAGAAAGAGGTGATAGAGGGTAAAGATCATTAAGTTAAACGAAGTTAAAGAATTGTCAGTCACAAATAAAGTAGATCTAGACAGTCCGTGTTCCTAGAAGGAATGCTGACAAGTTCAACTGCCGTTATACACCGGCAAATACAAATGTTAGAGCACCATTCCCCTTTCCTGCATAAAATGAAATATTGTAAAATCTTGAGGTCAGCTGAAGAGGTATGACATTGACTCTGACTCAAAGGCCAGGATGGTCTGAAATTTTACAAATTTCATTTTATTTTTACTGTCTCCGCAGTGCAGAAAATATTGCGCAGAAAAGCAAGAAAAGTACCGAAAAGGACTGTGATCGTAAGGATAATTCATTAGCCGGTTAAGTTCACAGCGCCTACAAATTATCGACGGTAGTTATGAAAAATGGAAATTGTAGCACAATAGCCTTGAAGACAATTATGCAGACGTAGTATGTCTGAAGGGTTTTTTGCATCGGGCAACATTTTAAACCAGCTGATTTTGAAATTATACATTAACATTCCAATACTTATACATTTAGTAATAACTCAAGATAATGTTGTTAGATGAATAAATCTTCTAGGTAATGAAATAACGGCATGACGAATTGGTTTTGACTTTGAGGCAAATGACCTCCTAGCGACAAATTTATCGATGATACAAGTGCACAGTAAAGACGTAGCTAAATATATTTTATGCTACGATCGTTCAACTTTTCTGACAATATTTTAGTCTATATCTATATACCTTTAAACCTGATCAGACTGAATTTTCATCATTTTCTAAGAATTTTTGGTCCAAAAGCGACAGAAATTCTAAGCATTTAGGCAACCATCGGATAAAAATCTCCGCATTTTCTACAATTTACGAATATCTAAGAGATTTAACCTAAAATTGATATTGATGAAGCAAAGAAACCTAAAAATATGACAGTTGAACAAAGCAAAGTTTCAAGTTAAAAACTGCGGTATAACAATGAAGGAGAAGTTTTAAGCCCAGGCGCAGTCTGATGTCTCCGTCTAATTAACTAAAAATATTCTACGAAACAATTTGTAGAAACTAGAAAACTTGCAAATTCGACATAAACACATCATCTTATCTACAGTTATATATCGACAAAATATTTGCAAAAGACTTGTCAAATATCATAGCGGTAATTTATAAGAAAAAATATTATTGAATCACACACGCTAATCCAGTATGTAATTGCTCTTAACTGGGAAACATGTAAATTTTTACAGCTACCGAGTACGTTAAGGTGTTGTCAACGTAATACCGAATAAGGATTCCAACTGATTCAACAAAAATTCGCCGAACTTTTGATAAGAATTCTTGCTTCAACAACTTGATAGAGGCAGAGCCCTTAAAGAACCTGGAGTCAGGAAAGAGCTTGTAGAGAGTTAGAAGAAGTTAGAAGTAGCGAAGTAACTCCTAAATATGGCCTATTACTGGGACTAAACAAAACTTGTAAAATTAATAATTTAGGACCCGGTCAGTCTCAAATCTGTCACCTACTGCACTGGAAAATACAAATATACCGAATTTTTCCGTTAACTGACATTTACGTGAGTCCGAAAGTTGGCCAATCTAGGCCAGGGAAACGTCGACACTACACAATTATTGACTAAGTAATAAGTATCATACCAACACAGCACGTGAGATAACACATAGACTTCGAAACCCAGGGTATATGAGTGGTATTTACAACAAGAGAACTGCAGCTTGTATTGCAGTCTCAGGAGGTGTTCTCGCTTTCTTTTTGTCCACAAGAGTAAGCTTAACACAGTCTAACCGTCAGTCATACAGCATAACACTCGGAACTAAACATAAACAGGCGATTTAGCCGGACAGTGATGAGATTGTGGTCCGGTTTAAGTCCGGTTTTATGGTGCTGCTCAGTCGTAAACCTAAAGAGCGAGAAAGAGAGGCTTCTTAGGTGGGTTTCTGTTAGGTTTAGAGGTGACAGACAGTGTTGAACGGTTAACAAATAGCACGGTGTTCAGAGTAAATCAGATCGACTGGATCGCCTTAGATTAGTAATTAAGTGATTACTTACCAAAATTCAATAAACAACAGAGAAAAAAATGCGAGATTCTTGATCGAGATATGAGTTTAATTAGGAGTCAATTGTCCCCCCAGACTAGAACAATTAATTAAGTGTCAAAATTTAGAAGGACAAGATATCATCAGATCCTGATTTGGTTAGCTTCTACATTCTACAAACAATTAATTGTTTTACTGCTTTGTCAATAGCATTCTAATATCGTATTTTTCGTCATACAAAGAACCTAATTAATCCTGTAAATTCTCTTATGCTTTATGAGACAGTAACAGGCCATTGACTGTAACAAATCATAGAAATATACGTGTTTATAGAATGACCATTTTCTTCTGGAAATAAGGGAGGAGAGAGGTATTTTTGTGGTCTCAAATTCTTTGTACCATGTGACAGCAATTTACAAATGTAAAGTTAGGTACGGCCAATCGATATCTAGGAACGCTGTCACGTGAGACATACTATTTATGAACCCTCCGTAAAAACTGGTTTTCTATATATACTTGTCACAGGAAATATACGCGGTATGTTATTAACGGTTCATTTTTGAAATTAAGGACTAAGGACGGTTGATAACCTGATCACCTTTGTATAAAAGCCGTAAAATTAAAAAAAACATCGAATTTTCAATGTTAACCAACCAAAGCCCTAATATCCGCCGACAAGGGTTAAGAACCGGTGAATTTTGTTCACTTACCAGTTAAATTTCCGATTCGGATGAGACAAATTCTTTGATTTTACGGCAACAGCGAATCCTTATTTATGCATGTCTATGGAAAATATGGTTGACGAAAAGAATCCCTACGGACCATAATTTTTTTGCCAGATGTCATTATTATTATAGACGACCACAGCTCGTTACTCAATGATTTTTTGTAGCACATAACACAACCATGGTTATCTCCAAGTACAAGTTGAGGGTGTATCGCCGTCTGGCATGTGTCGGTTTAGCAGCCGACAAATATAGGCCAAGTTTCAACCTTTAGTTTGGGAATCGTATTTCACTCCGGTATCCGTCGCCATAAAATAATCTCATTCTTAACTCGACAGGATCAATCAGTGGGCTTTTTGGTGGGAGGAATTGGAGAAATGTTAAGTTTGATAATTAAAATTTCACGTGTTTAAACTCCAATATTTCACTACACGTGATCTCCATAATCTAAAATTATCTAACACACACATTAAGTCATTGTTCTTGTTCCTGTCGAATGTGTCTCCACACTTACAGGGTTTGAAAACTCGTACGAGTTCTCTCATTTTCATTCACACTACTGCAGGACTGCTTCCTGGTCAATAAAATCACAATCGAAACCTTTAAACTCCATTTCCAAAGCTACGATTTTTGCAGGAACTCATGCCAGTTCACGCTGGGCGTGCCCGAAAGGCGGTCAAAAGTCTGGGGTAGGTCGTTACTTTCGTTAAGAAACAGCAAAAATTTTGACCCGTGAGTCGCCTAACGTCACTTCAAGGTTAGGTAAGGCTGTGTTATATATCATTACATAATGTCCACGATCGTAGGAAAAGAACAGGCGCTAGAGAGGGCAAGCCAGTGGTTTTAAAGCTCATATTTAATCATCTTCTGAACAAACTTGTTCAATAATGTGCCAAATTTTATGTTTCTTCTACATCTCCAAATACAGGACATAGCTTCCCTTAAATACAAGAAGGACTTACCGACATAAACACTGCCCACGATAATTCCGATCAGAGGGAGGATGTATTGGATCCCGAACAGGATGTGTCGTAGAGACGGCTTTATCGCGGTAATTAACGCTGAAAGTAATCAAATTTACACTGGAGGAGTAAGTTTAAACTTAAGATGAATAGCTTTATAAGATTAGTGTAAGAAATTTTGATCTGAATATACTATTAAGATGTACTATAGGGATATACTATCGGGATATACTATCGGGTTATATTATTGGGATTTGGGATATACTATTCAATTTCAAGCGCAAGGAACGCATATAAGTTTGCAATATTTGGTTTTTAAAATGCACGCTGTATCTACCATTTCCATAGCATAGGGTGGCCGAAAGGACATCCTCTATATTTGAAGGATTCCCCATGAAGTTAATTATCTCGTTCACATTACACCATTAAGTAATCTTTATTTCATTTACTTACCAATAAACCCAAAAGTTCCCAAACAAAGATATCTGTTCTGCTTGTCCGCGTCGTCAATGAAGAGTCTCTTGATCACCTGGAAAACTTCTGTAGCGCTGTCGAACTTCGTGCTGAACGACGTCCAGAGCTCGGTCTCCTCGATTGAACCTGAGAGAAGATTCCAGGTTATCTCCTACGATAGAACCGGTAAATTAGTTATAAAGTTAAACATGATTTAGCGCTTGATAATTACAATGTGTGATTTACTAAATTAACCAGTTTGAATGACTAATCGAATACAGATCGACATACCCGTGTAGTTAAGTTTCACGGCCTGGAACTGGAATATTGGAGGTGCGTACTTGCACATTTCAGGTACTCTGCTCCATACTTGGGTTAGAGTTAAGTTATCACCAGTTACACTGTCCCTGACTTTGTTTCCGTCTCCACAGGTCAGGTTGAACTGGGCCATGTCACAAATCTGGTAGAGACAGTTGTTCCACGGAAAACTGAGGTGGAGGTGGGGGTTAAGGGTGAGATAGTGGGGGGGGGGGGGTGAGGAGGAGGTGGGGGTTAAGGGTGAGATAGTGGGGTGAGGAGGAGGTGGGGGTTAAGGGTGAGATAGTGGGGTGAGGAGGAGGTGGGGGTTAAGGGTGAGATAGTGGGGGGGGGTGAGGAGGAGGTGGGGGTTAAGGGTGAGATAG
>JH153798.1:53850-76644 GCA_000226015.1 Mnemiopsis leidyi | reverse complement strand
CCCCCCCCCGTCCCCCTTCTGACTACGTACTTGTTTTGCGACTCGTAAGCTATAAAACTTTCAGCAGGGGTTCCAGCAGTACCGTTCGCGTTTTCCACAGCTTGATTTATTAGATAGTCTGAAGAAATAAGGTTTAAGCTTTAAAGTTAGTTTACATTATTTGATTTATATGGATAATCGTTACCATAACATGCATCTTTAGTTTGGGAAGGGTCAATATGGCAGTCAACAAAATTCTGTGTGCATTTTTTTATAAATATTGATTTATCATACACAAATCCTTGGTTCTATTTTCAAGCTCGCTCACTTTAAATAGAGTGACACACTTCACCCAAGAACCAATGATCCGATTATTAAATATTATTCGTCATTAGTCATTACATACACTTAAAACAATTAAACACTTACTTAATCCTGAATATTTGCCGATAAACATTTTGTTCATCATTTGTAGGATGTAATCTATGATTTGTATCGTAGGGTACATGTAGTTTACGGCTTGGAACAGATTAATAAAGAGGCAGCCTGCAGAAAGTAAAATATAAGTAATAAATAATAATAAAGTGATTTCGAGATTTTAATTGTGTGCGGAATGGTTCGATGGTATTGAATTATTCTAATTAATTAATTGAATCAATGAAATAATTCATTTCTTACAATTAATTCAAAGTGTTATGTTCGGCAAATTATATTTGATAAAGAAGAATCAATGAGCGTATACATCGCCGTCGATTAATATGGAACAGACATTGAATATAATTAATGTGAAGATATGAAGATACTACTTACACCAACCAACCCCGGCAAAAGAAGGATGTACTTTCTTCCAAACAGAGATAGGACCTGACCTGAAAACCTGCCCCAGATCGATCTCTAGAATAAATGCGGGAAGAGAAATCAGCAAATGCACCACGAAACACTGCACCACAAACACATCTGGGAATGGAAAAGTGATGGGAGTCTGGCTTGGGGTGGGAAAATTCTTTAAATTCCTTTTGAATCGTTTCAGCCTGGAATTGCCAAGAATTTGCTAAGAATAAGAACAGCAAATCTTACATTTCCCGAAGGAATAGTATTTGTAAGCAAATCTTGTGATGATCCCAACACCAATAGCTGCCCCGGACTGGGCTATGACGTAGGCTTGAGGGAAAGCCCATTCTCCACGATTATCAACCGGATAGATAATACCCAGAGGATACTTTCGTCTGAAATTTGTGAGGGTGAAATTCTGTAAGAGGGTTTCAAGACAGCGAAATGCCTTATCATTAATACTAAATAAAGCAAATCCTCCGATGGCCCGATGCTATGTGTGATGCTTAAGTCTATTGCTTTGAAGGCATGCTATAGCGCCTATCATTTCCCCTCCGTACAACCAAATATTCAAACAGTGAGTTACAACTTCACATATTTACTTGCGTTTTTATTAGAATTGCACAAAAAAATCAACTTGAGTTTGTATAAGGGATGCCTAAGAAATATTTACTTGTGTTTGTATTGTCTCCAATTTTCCCTGGTCTGTGCATTGTACGACAGACTGGACCAGATAGGCCACAAGGCACAGAAAATGATGAGGGCCCACTGAATAAACAAGATAAAACCGGGCCAATTTTTCTTTGTCTGAAATCCTGGGTGAGTGAAATTTAAGATAGTAAGTCGCTGTGAGTAAAACTAAAAAATTGTGATTAAAAACAGTTGGTCAATTGTTGTATGCAACTCTTACATTGTTACAATAGCTGGTAAGTTGATTTTTATTGTCACTGCAACTATAACGTTACAGATAACTGAAACTGCAACTATAAGCCTTACTGTTACTACCACGTTACTGTGTCTAGATAATCAAAACTTGACTGTAACTTACTGGAGATACATTGCAGTCCACGAGGGCCGGATAACCGTAGTTCACAAATTCTTCGGTCTACTCAGGAGTATAATCAGTTAAATAAAATATCAAACTTAAAATCCCCAACTTATCATTAAAAGTCAGAGCTGAAAAGCCAGACCTTCGCTGTTGTATTCGTTATTAAATTTTTGCAAATTCTGAAAAGCTCAGTATTTAATAAGAAAATTGACCTACCAGACTTGTAGTCACATTAACGCCTGCATCGTTAACTGAATAAACAGTAGTATTGCTCGTAATGTTGGGATACACTATACTCTTGTTGAACTGAAAGGAATCAGATGATTACATGTCAATATTAGAAGCGCGTGATCAACTTTTCTCTAGAGTTCGAAAAGTATATTTACCATCATAGTTACCAACATAGTTACTCATATAGTTACAAATATAGTTACCAACATAGCTATAGTTACTAACATAGTTACCAACATAGTTACTAATATAGTTGCCGACTTACCTGAAGGTACACTTCGGAGATGAAAGTAGCGAAGAGACCGGGAGGGAGGACCCAAGAGAAATACTGCTGCCAGAGAATGGGGATCTGGTAACCACACTTCAGCCAAACATCGTCATTGAATCTAGCGTGTTAAAGTAAGTTCTTAACATAAATATAGATAACTATTTTATCAATTTCTCTTTCAAATTGGTTGTATAAATACTGCGTTCTTCCTGATAATGTAGGTTGATCTCCTCTTTTTTTTATAGAATGTTAAAGTATTATATGGCGACTCCTTACTTAACAATTATAAGAAATTACCTGTAAATGCTGTAAATCCAAGTTATGGCGAAGACCTCTGCACAGGCGATAAACATTGAGGGTATTGGATAGATAACTTGATCCAGAACCTCAAATAAATATGCCCCGTTTTGTAATCCGAACAGAAGTCCGATAATACAGGATATCACAGCATATGCAACTGTTAAAGAGACATGATGAGCTGCTGTGGTAGCGGGGACGTCGCCATTGTCAAGAATGCAATGTAATGACGTTTTTACAAGGTTCTTGATTTTAGAAATTTATCCAGAATCTGAAGATGTCAAGAAAATATAAAGTGAACTAAAAATCAATTTTGGAACTTTAAATAAGTTCACTTATACCTGACAGAGTTATACGTTTATAAGGTATCTTGTAAGGGAAAAACTTGTTGGGAAACTCAATGTCCATGAGTGTTGTGAGTACAACTTCTCCAATAGCCAGAGCCGTGACCATGGTCAGGGTCAGGAGTGTCACAAAATATATAGCAACTGCTATCTGGGGGTTGGAATGTCACAAAATATATAGCTACGGCTATCTGGGGTGTTTGAGTGTCACAAAATCTATAGTAACTGCTATCTGAAAACTATGAGAAGTATTGCACTGCAGCGTAGACAATTTATCTACAATAACTTACATTTCCGAATATCTGTCCGGTAATCTTCTCCTCAAGACTTTGAATTACAGTTGGAATAATGACGAACACCAAACTGAAGTCCGTCGGCAACTGAGAGAAATGAATTAGGTTTGTGACGTCCAAATGTTGATTGAATACTGTATGACTAACCATGTACGGTGCATATGTCTCATTCTCTCTCCTTGAAAGTAATTTATAATTTTGAGATTTGGAATAAAAGGAAACATGTAATATGGATAGATTACAGATTTGATTAATATCTAGATTACAAAGTAAGCAGATTAACTGTAATCTGCACCTTCTGGAGTGAAGACAAGTCACTAGTAACTGTGTAGTAACTAGCCACTGGTAGAAGAAGCAGAGTCGTTACTAAGGGGGCCAGCATTCCTGCAGATTTATCAACCTTTTAACGGATTTAACGTGATTTTAATGTTATTCTCAATATTAAACTTAAAGGCTTGTTTATTCCAAAGCTGTTTTGTTAGAAAGTCAAAACATTTTTTGGAGGAACGTTGCCAATATTTTAGAGCAAACACGATATTTTTGCAATGGAAGTTCATAAAGGTCCAGTCGTAAAGCTGTTATAAGATTAAGAATCATGTGCAGTTTTCCGATGTTCAGCATGTGGAAACGTTTGCATTATTCTACTATAATGCTAAAAGATTCGCTTCACTTTCAGCAGTTATTCGAAACACTTATTATTTTTCAACACTGAGACACTACCAAAACGATGTCACTTTTTTCAATCTTCTTTCTAACCCCCGATACAAAAACGCCTACAAACGAAAACAAACCCCAGACAGAGATGAGGATGCCGTCCTTGACGAGATTGTACTGTGGGTTAGCGTACCCGGAGTAAGTACTGAACACGCCCAGTCCACAGAGGGACACTCTGAAGGCTTGTGTAGCGGCGTTCATCCACGTCCCTGCCTCCAGTAGTCGGGTAAACTGCGGAGAGAGAGCTTCAGTCACACCAGATGTTTGTGAGAGGGGTCCGGGGGTTTCATCGTTAGTATGTTATAGGTTTGTAACAGTACATGATTCAAGGGGTGATGAGCATTGTTGATACAATGACTGGTCGTTTCGACGTGTAATTATTTTACGATACCCTTCACATTTTCTAGGAAGCTATGAAGATGGATAATATAATTTGAGAATCAATCTCAACTTAGCAACTTGTCACTTACATCTGGCTGAAATATCTCCAGCAACTTAGCAACCGGTTCGTCCACATTCTCCGCATCAAGATTCCAGGTAGCAAGAGACTTGGCGAACAGAGCCAAGAAAACTACAAGCGGTATTACAAGCGAGATGTATGGGAACTGGAAGTGGGAATGTGAGTTAGGGTTTTGGGATTTTTGAGGCTTTAGCTACAATAGGTTATTAAGCTGGCAAAACTGTAAAAAATCTCTGATTTCACTTCATTAAAGTAGTCATCGAAGCAGTGCTTGCATTTCGAGTACCTGGTCTCAGATTATCTAGGGACCTGTGACATTTAGTATACTAGCGTATTATATTTACCTTTCCTTTGACCCAGAGACCGCTACACATGAAAGCTCCAATAAGAACCCATGCCAAGACGATAACCACAAATGGCCAGAACTTATCGTATGTCGTGTACCATTTGAAGTCCCCGAGATCTAACGGTCCTTTAGAGATGTGCAGGAACTCGTAGTACCAGTGGAACAAAGTGTGGGATTTCTGGAAGAAGTTTTGAGAATTTTCGAACCCCTAACAGCATTCTCAATATTAAAATCGTTCAACCGATATTCTTAAATCTTTAAGTATTTAAACCGTAAATTCAATAATCCAGATAATAAAACAAATTAATAAATCTCTTGAAGATGCCCAAGCCAGTTTAAGCACAATTTCTAGACTGCTAGCAATATCTCTTAAGTAAAAACCTCACAACAAGACAGTTCTGTGCCGGTCCAGCCCTTCCCCTTACAGGTCCCCGCCCCCGGGTAGGAGCCGTTAACGTCGATAGCGGTCCAGAGTCCTTTAAATGCGTAGTAGAGCGTCCAGGCGGTGGTAGTGTTGAAGTAGATGTTGTAGAGGATCGTGACAAACAGGATCGCTATATAGTGTGATGATATGATGTTAGATCGAGGAGTTGGCAAAACATCTTCGTTTGTGTGATAAATTCATCAAGGGATAATTAATATGTATCCGCGATAGGTCATTTCTGACCATTTAAGTTTAACTTTGCGAAACATGAAAAAGAAGGGAAAAATTACGAACATTTTCCTACTCCGGAGAAGTACTTGTGTATCCGCTCCATGGTTACAATTACACCTCTCCTGAATATCTGCCCTATCAACATCTCCATAATGAGGGTTGGTAGAGAGAACAACATGTAGAAGATAAAGTAGGGAACCAGGAAAGCGCCTGGGAGTAGAGGATGTGTCACAAGAGTCATAAATAACTAACTTGAGATTAGAAAGAAGAAGAGAGGGGGATAATATCTCTAAGTCAACGATTTTTTTACATTCATATGTTAAAAACTCTTACGTTTATAGGATGACAAAAAATCTCTACACACTCTTATCAATCGAACTAAACAAAACTTCTAACCTCCCCCGAACTCCTGCATAGCGTAGATGAAGCTGCCCATGTTGCCGATACCCCAGATAGCTGCCATTGAGGCCAGGATGAACTCCAGTCTGTTTGTCCACATTGGCCGTCCCTAAAGAGGTATGTCCCCTTTAATGGTGGATTGGTGGAAGTTTCTTACGGAAATAATAATATAATGCTTTCTATTCGGGTGAACAATCGATATGCTTATTTCTCCTATTTCCCAACTTCCGAATTTTTTATCCATGACTACTTAATCCAAACCTCGGATATCTTGTTTTCTTTCTCCGTGTCCACAACATCGTTTCTCCTAAACGGTTTCTGCGTCATGACATCAAAGTCAAACCCTGGTATACCTTCAGCATTAGCTGCGGCTCCGGTAACGGGTAATCCTAGAGGGAGGGGCGTATAAGAATAATCCGGTAGGAATTCGCACCAAATTGAAACTTTAAACCTTCAATTCAGGGGCGATCATTTCTTTTTGACTTGGTCAGTGTCTTAAAGTTTAATTAGTGTTTATCGGCTTTTCTTAATTTCATTGTTCTACGATTAGAGCATGTCGATGTCATTAAAAATCAATATATCAACAGCAAGAATTTGATATTGAAATGGAATTTATGCGAGACACTAGCCCTATATTTTGCTGCACACAGAATTATTCTTATATTGTTAAAGATCTGGTGACAGCATGCCTCCAATTTTAAACTGATATTATCGGCCTTATCTCATATGGAACGAAACCTAAAGTTGAACGGTCGTGCAACAAATGGCCCCTCATATAAAACATGGGCACACATGATTCTCACATCTTACTACTTTGAAGGTGTTGTAAAGAAGATTTTCTTTAATATCCGAGAAAATAAATAGGACAAATAATTTTGATATGGCAAACCCTTTATAATATACTCTATAATAATGGACTTCAGAATTTTCGGAAATGGACTTCAGAATATTCGGAAATTTTTACCATCATACGACCCATCAATATCAAGCAACCCTGTCAGTGTCACTTGATAGAAAATATATCCGACTCCTCACCAAAAATTCTGATGTCCACGAAAGAGGAAGTTGTCTCGACTATCGACTTTATAGGACACTTTATAGGACAAAGAGAGAAAGAACTCACCAGCAGAACTCATGGGCACCTCAGCAGCCACATTTCCGATAGTAACCCAGGGGCTTGGTTTAGGTTTTGCAGCTTTCTTTTTCTCACTCTCTTCAAATTTGGCGTACATGGAGCCTTGTGAGGCTGCACTGACCTCCCGGTCTATTGTTGTGCCCCATAGCCACATCGTGCGGTCACGTGTCTTTTACACGGGGATCACCTGATTTTTTACTGGGATCACTTCAGTAAACGTGAAAGAATTTGGAGATAAATTGATAAGTGTCGATGAATAGTCGAAGAATAGTCTTGAGTCAGCAGCCGTTGTTTTGTGAATATTTACAGTTGATAAAACTTTCCTTCTTTGAGCGAATATTGGATGTATTGAATTTTCGGTCTTTGATTTTTAGAGCATTCCTCACGTTCCAAAACAATACAATTTTATTTCCATTCCAGTCCTGAAGGTCAAATGTTCAGTCATAAAAGATGTGAAGCAAAATTACCCAGAGATAATGCAAATTACGATCCATTGGCATTACTATAGTTCGACAATTTATTTGAGACAGGAATTATTATGCAAGTTAAATATAAATCACAAAATGAGTCAGTTAGGTGATCCCGATTCCCGAGACTCTATGTCAACTAAAAACGCCGAATTCTCGTGTAACCAAGTGATACATTGAGGAAAAGCATGAGAAAGACAAGATAGCTGCAGCAGAAACGTAAACACAAGTGTACTGTATGTCAGATGTAAGCCTACCTCAACAGTTTCCACAAACACTAAGTGTACGTGTCCGCGATGTCTTGAAACAAGACATACAGCTATACAGGTAGATTGTAGAAGATCTTCGCCCGGGAATTTCTGGTTAATAGAGAGGAGAAAGTGTAGGAGCTGTATATCTGAAATGATGTATATTTCAGTACCTTGAATCAACAAATTATCTGTAAGAGGGTTCACTTGAGCGCTTAAGCCAAACAATAAACATAGTGTACAGAATTTTGGAGGCTTTAAACATTGTATAGCTGCATAGCAGTCTTATTTAGAGGAGTATAGGTAGAGCTATACCCCCGGAGCTAGGCCCCCCACTGAAATTTACGGAACTTTATCTTTTGATCAGGTAACATTCGCAATCCACGAAATCCGGTCTATATATTCACAGTTCACCGACCAGTGAGGAAATTCCCGCCTGGTTTCCATCTCTTGGGTCTAACTAGACACAGGAGTTGATATGGACACTATAACATATATAATGTCCATACAAAGCACTTATCATACTGTTATAATTCATTGGTAACACTAACAAGTTACAATTATGTTCTTTCTTTTATCAGATGCAGTGCTACATTGGTAAATGGTGGAGCTACATTTTTTGAGGCTGTTTTCGCAACGACGTAACTAAACATAAGATCGGAAGAAATCGCAGCTCTCCTTTTCTACAACTTGTTCTACAGAACGATCTCATGAGACCCAGCAGTTTGCTGGGATGGGTCAAATTTGTTAAGAAATCAATATCCTTAAAAATACTGACACTTATTTGGTAAGAAATATTCGAGTTTATGTTCCAAGGAGTGGGATATTAGAGTTAAAAACTAAAAAACTAATTAATTTGTCCGATTTAAACGTCCTTAATTTGTAAGATTGTGTAAACGATTATAACGGCAGTGTGATAGGGAAAAGACCTGACCTCAGGGACAGAGTTAAGGTTGTGCTGTTTCTTGTTACTTCTTCTTTTTCAGCAACAGACGATAAACACAAGTTTTTCGAGAGCTGCTGATTAAATCTACTCGTATTTTTTAAAATCACATGTCTACACTTACAGTACAGAGTATCCCACTTATCTTTATTTCCAGGTTAGGTTTGATGACATTCTATTACCATTTCACTTGACACTTATAAACTTTGGTGCAATGAATAATAGTAAAATTTGATTAATTTGCATTTTTTTCTATTAAGCGAAAGGGATTCAAGATTGTTGCTTTATTAAACCCGAAAATTTAAACCCACCAAAATTTACAGAATTGCGTCCCACCCTTGCTTGCCCGATCGATACGACAAAATTCACGACTAACTTCTCACTCCACCCACTAGAGAGAGGTTATTGCACAACGAACCATGAGGTGATAAGGGGCGACTCCCATTGTAACTATGAAGCAGCAGTTTAATTACAGAAGTAAAACTACCACTTCTAACTACAAACTGGTCACGTGTTGACATAACCAGGTTGTCAAGGCAACCATATGTTGTCAAGACGTTGCCATGTGCTCCGGTAATTCGACTTTCTCACTTTTCCAGTTTACAGTCGGTCTATTTCAAGGACAGTGTCTAGATATGAATTAAAGAGAATTATATTTCGAGGAGATTTCAACTTTCATCGCCATGTGCTGAATCTCCGGTACCGTTTATTTTTGATAGAGGTAGCGTTGCTCCTTGATAATAACACTTTCTGGATCAATGATGATGACGCGTGATCCCACCTTAAATAATTGAATTTCTAGAGATCTATGATTATCACAGAAGCTTAACAATAAAACTTGAGGTTAAATTAATCAAGAAAACTCCCTGATCAAATAGAGCAGGTGTTGATTGTCCAGTCACGCTTGTAATTGTAATTGTTCTAATACTATAATATACTGCTGTAACTTACTTAGACGTTTCTCATGGCAATTTTCCAGAGCTCTTAAAAAGGGGACAGGTTGTGAATCTCAATCAGATCTTAACAGTTGGTTTCTAACGAACTTGAACTTAAAGTTGATAAGGTTAAACCTAAACGTTAATTTTAGATATGAAAGTGTTCGTAATACTCCTTGTAGTTGTTATGGTCGCCTTGGCCGCATCAGCACCGTGAGTTTACTTTTTGTAGATGTAGTTATTTTTTCAAATAAATTATTTCAATTCAGCATCAGAATTCTTAATTCGATTACAATTTATTCTTCTTGCATTTTAATTTTTACCTTTGAAATAATTAACACACTGCTGACTAACAGTGCAGTAATGAGTAAGCGTAATAACATTTTTCATTCCCCAGCCAAGGTAAAAATATCAAAGACGTTTTGTTGGACCCTTCTTCAACTCAAGGACAAATCGCGGGTGCAGTAAGTACTACACTATTACTATTAATATCATGATAGGCAGTGCAAGTATTTTTTTAAATATGGTAATATGTAATAGGGAAAGTTCAGTGATCAATACGTGAGTATCGGGTCCTATGCCATATAACTTTAATTTGTGTTTTATTTTATAGCACTTGTAGTACAGTACTAGGAGCACTCAACACCAAAAATTGAAATTTCGCACTTAAAGTTAATAAAATTTAACTTCATAATAAACCCAACTGACCTCAAATTTCTTCAGTTGAGGGCAGAAGGGAAGGCCTTCATCTGTAACGGTCCACTAGACGAGCTGATGAACGACCTGAAACTGCCCCCAGGCCCTACAGTTGGGTTTGTCTTCATGGTAAAGATCCAGGAGTGCAGAGAATAGAGACGAGTAATTCCCCATCCTGCTTTCAGCATCCTGCATTTGTAGACTTTTTCAGAGAAAACATTAGCATTAAGCATATCAATGTACTCAAGAGTTACTTAACTACATTTTTATGTGGAAGATGAATTGTCCTTTTGAATTAGTATGTTTTTGCAAACGGAGAAACAGCAAATCAGCAAAATTATTAAAATTTGATAGTTCTATTTTTGACTTTACTAGATATTTTGAATGCAAGTTCACTTTGAGTATAAATCCAGCAGGTTATAGTTATTAAGAAGCATTAAAACATATGTGTTATAATATAGGACAAATAAATATAAAAATGAATACATTTTCAAGAAATATGAATTTAAAAAGGATTTCAAAGCTTATTCTTTATTCCAGCTATCCAGCGCTAAAGTAAAAGTTGTGACAAAAGAAAGCATTGGGCCATCAAAATTATGTTTTCTTTTTAAAAAACTTAGCCATCAACTAAAAAACTTTGTATAACTTAAACCTGTCAATCATTTTAAGTGACCTGGCAATTTCTGGACAATATTTTCTTGTAAATAATTAAGTACTTTATCATGTTTAATGTTTATATTATAACAAAAATATAACAAATCAGCCACTTCTGGACAACTCAAGTAATCATACAATTTCTCCGCCAAATTCTCGACATTTCCGCCAGGCCAGCTGGGTTCAATTTGAGTCATCTGAGTCCCCGAAGTTGTATTTCACGGGCTTTCTGCTTCGTCCTCCCGTATTTTTGTGGCCTGCCGGCTTCTCGTCTGGACATGTGTAGATGTTAAAAAAAGGACGTTTGATGTTTTTTTGAAGGAAATCTAACGAGAGTATATAATAAAGAGGATAACAAATTTATTTTGCAAGTTCTTTTAATAAAAGTATTTCTTTTCGAATGTCTTGACTTACAACGTACCTAATTCAAAGTCACTGCCGTCACTGCTGGGCGCCATCTTTTTCTGAAAAAAATTTAGGTTTATCAACCGATAACAATCCCAAAGCTTCAATATGCATGGTTATTGAAATTTGAAGTCAAACCATCTTCAAAATAAAACGTCATCAAAAACATAACGTTCAGAAAATAGTAAATATGTATTGAGTTTTACAGTCTCAAGATTCAAGAACCTAGTTACATACTCTAGCTATGTTTACAAGGTCACCTGCTTCGAACATTTAAATCTCCTATTCAGTATTCTGCAGGTAGGGTGCATGAACAAACAACACAACATAGAACCAACAAAAATATGAAGTTACCTTCTTGCTAGCCTGGGGACTATCTTCCTCTGAGTCACTCCAAGGATTTTTAGTAACCTTCTTAGCAGCAGGCTTGACAGCAAGCTTCTTGGTGGCTTTAGGACTTTCCTCGTCAGAGTCACTCCAGGGATTATCCATTTTCTTGGCGGGCTTCGCAGCGGGCTTTTTGACGGCCGTACTACCCAAAGTGCTGGGTCCCAGCTTCTTCTTAGCAGCTGGTTTTTTCTTGGGGTCTGAATCAGAATCACCGGAAAGGAAGTCCGTGATTTTCTTAGGGGCAGCTTTCTTGGGAGCCGGTTTTTTGGCTGGAGGTTTCTTTGCAGGAGATGCTTTGACAGGAGAAACTGAGTCATCTGAAAATAAAAAATGATAATCTCACTTTTGTTCTCTATTTCTTTAGACCACTTCTTAGAAGTCTTAACATCTGAGTCATATAGTAAAGGAATAATGGGCACTTGAGACAATATTTACTACATACTTTATCGAGTATTCCTAGCTCGAGACAGTATTTTACTCAAATTCGACACACGATGGCGTCAAACAGTGAAAGATAATAATAAAACACCTTAGCTGATAAGTGATTACCATAATAATGGAATTCGAGAAAACCGAATTATTTACGATGGAATTAGAAAAGACCAACCTAAAGAAACTGTCTCCTTTTTAACTGCTGTAGTCTTAGCACCATTAAGGGCAAACGAATCTTCTGAATCTGCAATAAAAGTGTACTTAGTTTCGCATCATGATATTATACTGCGGAAAAATTCCGCTGGCCGAAAACTCCTAAAGGCTTCCCCCTGATATAAATAGGGATTAAGTCATGTGAGGGATTCGGAGCAGCGGATGAGAGTGATACGAATAAGTTTATTACCTAGGGTGGAATCCGGTTCAAGTTTTACAGTAGCCCCATTTCTGGATGTGGAAGGCTTAGGTTTCTTGGGAGCTGGTCTGAAGTCACCGTCAGAATCCACGTCAGAAGGTTCACTGAAATCCGAAATTTCTGACTGTTCATCGCTGTCCGTTTCCCAGGGGTTCTTCTTAGGCTTGTCGCTACTCTTACGCTTTTTGTTCATCCGTTCAGCGAGAGAGGCGGGCTCACCGTTTGCTTCTTTCTTCTCTTTCTTGACTTTGGGTGCTTTCGGCTCAGCAGGCTCTTTCTTTATCTTTGGTTTAGGTTCCCGTTTTACTTTTACTGTTTCAACGGGGACCTTGAATTGTACTTCCTCTCCTGAAAAAAATGAATAAGATCAAGAATAAGACCAAGATATAAAGGATCAAGTCACTTAATAAAACAACTACCAATAAAGATTATTGCAAGGCAATGGTTCAATTCTAACAAGGGGTTATGGCAAACTGAGTCAAAATTTAATTCTGCAATCAGCTAGTTGCAAATGAAAAGGGAACTGAAATACAAACCTAAATCGTCCGCATAGTTGTTGACATATTTCTTTTTAGAAGTCTTTTTCCTCTGTTTCTCTGACTGAGCTTCCTTCTTCAAAAGATCAGCCTCATATTTCTTCAGGCCCTCCTCAAACTCTTCGATGTCATTCAACCACAACTTGGAAATAGGAGTCTTCTTTAGATCTTCCAACTCAGCCAACTTCTCATCCCTCTTCTTCTCAAGCGCGTTCTTTCGTTCGAGTGTAAGAGTCCTAATAGACATATCGATCAAGTAATCGTAGTTAGGATCACCAGGCTGAGAGAGATTCTCCTCTACCTCCTTATCCCCCTCCTCAACATTCTCCTCGTCCTCCTCAGGAACCTCTTCAGGGTTGGTGTTCATGAGCTTGTCGTATGATGCTTGCCACTTTTTCAGAGGGTCGCTGTCAAACCCTCGTTTTGAGAGGGCTGCTATCAGATCTCGGTGTTTTACGTTTTCGACCTTGATTTTACCCTCGATCTTTTCGACGATAAACCTGGCTTTGTTCAAAAGCTGTTTTGCTTCCGCTTCGTATTTGCCAACTAGGAAGTCTTTTCTTCTTCCATAGACAGCCAACCTGAAATTTAGTGTATCTGATGAGTGATGACTGATAAAGCCTATGCTTTTACGTAAAGAACTTTAAAATGGTAGTATAACAATTCAACAAAAGCGAAAAGTATCGAGGACAAGATTTAAACCTGCACACCTTGCGGCATCAGATCTTGAATCTAATGCGTCTACCAATTCCGCCATCCCGGAGATGTTTGAGATGCTATATAGACCTATATCTGCCTAAATAAAGCTTTTAATGGGTGTGGATCCCACACAATAAGTTTTATATTGGAGTAGATATGTGTATAGAGAGTATCTCAAACATCTCCGGGGTGGCGGGATTGGTAGACGCATCAGATTCAAGATCCGATGCCGCAAGGCGTGCAGGTTTAAACCCTGTCCTTGGAACTTTTTATCTCGCCTTTGTAGATGTCTCTGCGAAATAAGGTGAAACTGGAATATATATCCTACCTGGCATGATAAAACTCCTCCATGATTTCTTTAGCAGACTCGTATTTCTTGAGTACACCGTCCTTATCGTGTAAAACCATATTCGACAGGTTGATAACAGAGGTCAGCTTGAGTTTGTTGTGAATACCTTCTACCTCCCATTTGTTAATATCACTCGGTTCCGCTGAAATGTTATATGTTTCAGTACTCAGTTTAAACTGATCATGATCGGGTCACTGGTGTGTGTCGATCTTTGATCACCACCTGCCACCTCACCTTCCTAGTGCCTAGACGGATATGCCTTTAGTTCAAGTTTGAGGTTCTCGCGATTTTTCCCGCCAAAATCTTAGAAACTCTATGCAAACAATCCATTGCAGTTCGAAAATATTTTGTCAAAACAATGAAGCAGTGCCGGTACCTGTGACGTTAAACTTGACGAATTCATCTGTGTTGTCATCGGAGTAGTCCTTGAATATCGGCTTAACCTTCTCATTCCCCTCCGCGAACAACATCATGTGCTTCTCGATATAATTCTGGGTCCACATCCCTATTGGTAGTTCCAAGATCTGGAACTTGTCGTCTGATGTCCTGAGGATCTTACCCACGCTGAAGAACTTCTGATTGTCCATTTTAACCATCTGGCCGGTAAATTTACGGTAAGAAGGATACATTTCCTGATAGTCTTCACCCTTGATCAGTCTCTTCATGTTCTCGGTAACCTCCTTCACCGAGAAGTTGGGAGTGAAGGTGGAGTAGCCAGTTCCAATACCTTGTCCGCCGTTCACTAGACACATAGGTATCACAGGGGCGTACCTGAAACAAACCGATTTTAAATGTTCCAATTCTGTGTAGTCAGTGAAATGGAACTTAGGAGATGCAAAAACATCTAGTATCTGCAATTTGAACAAGAATACAAAACATATAGGAATCTCACCACACGGGTTCCACCTTCTTGTTGTCTTCCCATGTAAACTGTAGGATGTTGTCGTCTACCGTGGGAAAGAGGAGCCGCGCAAGTGGAGATAAACACGTGAAGATGTAACGGGGTGCTGCGCTGTCGTTACCCCCGCTAAGTCGGGTACCGAACTGACCTGGGAGGGTAGGTGAGGTTTGAGAACTTGAATAGAAAAAAGGAGGAAGAAAATGCTGGAAGCCAACTTTCGTTCACATACCGAAAACCTAAACATTTAAAGCCGCATAGTTACCATTTGGTTCTAGAAGGTTGAGATTGTTAGAGCCGACAAAGTTCTGAGCAAGGTTGATGATAGTTCCGGCTAAACTCGCTTCACCATGGTGATACCCTGATATCTCAGAGACACTGCCCACTAGCTGGGCTACTTTTATCTCTTTCTTCAGGTTTCTGAGGGTGACGGCGGAATTAGCAACGTATATACATACTAATGCATCGACATGAAATTATACAGACGAGAATGATGATAATGATGAACCATCAACCACCCTCTAAATTCTAGTACACTGTCCAGCTAAACTTGTAGTTTTGACAAATTTAACACAACTACAAACTGAAGAAACCAAAAACCTCTTGAAGCAGGTAAACATGACTTTTCTTTGAGCAGGTTTGAAACCGTCCATAAGGCTAGGAATACTTCGCTCATTGTCATAGTTACTGAACAAGATCAGCTCTCTGTCTATGAACTCCTTGAAGGTGACTGCTGTTTGGGTCTTGTGATACAGATACAGCTCGCTCTCTCCTGGAAACCAATTGTGATATCGCTGTTTATATTTACACGTGCTACTTAAAATTTGACAAGTGAAATGTGTAAGATTTCTAGTGGCATAATTATTCAGTCGCTAATTTTTCGACAGACACACGACTCCTGAGAGTGAAGTTGGAAAAAATTCTCGAGCTGGTTTAATATTTCTTATAACATGAAAACTTTAAGACATCAGGCACAAGATACCAAACACACAGACCTGCCTCCCGACGTTCCCTTCTCTCCAACATCCCCTGAGTTAACCAGTCTTTACGTGCCTCCACCTGCTTCTTCGTGAAAGCCATCTGGATCTTCTGATCGTCCTCTGTTCCTGTGTACCTAAAAGGTGGAGGAGTTGTGATAAAGTTTATGAAGCAGCTGAGCAATGAATATGTAAAAACGTTTTCGTGTCAAAAACGAGCGGTAGGGGCAATGGGATCAGGAGAGCGATATCAATCCTAAATGCGGCTAGACAATTTAATCGATCATTTTCGTAAAGCTGTACTATAGTAACCTGAATCTTATCTTGTGTCTAGCCATGTCTGAGAAATACTCCTTAGCTTCCGTTCCGGTCGAAGTACCCAATCCTAAAATGAAAGAAAGCATTTATCATGTTAATATTACCAGAGGAAACACTGAACAGATTCGAATGACTAGCTCAATTCAATAAAGCTTAGATATGGCTGGGAATTATTAAGAGAAAGTGGATGTGAAGAAATACGAATCTGCATTTAATTCGATAAATACAAAAAGAAATAAAAACCTTTGTAGTATTTTATGTTCCATTGCTTCAGATTGGTCTGCTCATCCTTCCATTCCTTGAACTCAGGTAGCGAGTAGAATGAGTGCGACGGCTTTCCTGCAAAGTTATTTTAGATGATGGAATGTCAGAACTGAGAGTTTCACGTCGAACTTAGTTTTTTTCTTTCATGCCAGAAACGATTAGGTTAATGCAATGTAATGGGTCAATACTCATTATAGCAAAGCGTGGTCATATCTTATAGTTGAAGTATCGCCTATTATGATAGCTCTAAGATAGGATATTTCTAGAAAAACTAATCAAACTTTTAAACCTATTATGATAGCTCTAAGATAGGATATTTCTAGAAGAACTAATCAGGCTAATAAACCTATTATGATAGCTCTAAGATAGGATATTTCTAGAACTAATAAACCTATTATGATAGCTTTAAGATAGGATATTTCTAGAAGAACTAATCAGGCTAATAAACCTATTATGATAGCTCTTAGATAAGATATTTCTAGAAGAACTAATAAACCTCATAAACAAACCTTTACATGTCGCCCTGATGATAGGTGTGATGAACTGGGTTATGAAGTTCATCTTCAGGAGACTCGGCCAGTTATGATGAACAAAGTTGATGATCAGTCCCTTGATATGTGAACCGTCCTGAAAATTGTTAAATCACATCTTTAAAAGTTACACGCAACATAAATTGAGTACTTAACGTAACGAAAAAAACTATAATATTGAAAACCCCTGAAACATGACGATCAACACCAAGAGTCAAGCTTTTCTACTTTTTAACAATCAGGACAACTACAAGTTCTCACCACATCTTGATCTGCCATGATCATTATCTTGCCGTATCGGAGGGTAGCTATGTCACTGTCTGTCTCGTACTTCTTCCCGTACTTCAGTCCCAGAATCTTCACCATACTGGTAAGCTCTGCGTTCTCCATAATCTGAGGGGAAAACGAGTTTATCGAAAGGGAGAGGGTACAAGGCAGAAGATTAATGTTGAATTATATGTGGACAGTTGTAGTTAATCGAAATAATTCCTTCGTTTTCATTTTTCACATACGTTACTACCGGAATATCTTAAAGCAAGACATAGAAAGTAGCTACAGGGGTGAATGGGCTGTATAGGTTATGAGACTCTAAGAGCGGAAACATAACTATGATAATCGGTTTATAGCACTTCCTGTAGCTGTGCGTGAAAATACTTCTACTGTCAAGCCTTATCTCGATAACATTATAACAATTTGCTCATCAACATGTCAAAGATAGACCGCACCTCTTTCTTATCGAATTATGACCATAGTTTAACGCAAAGGCCACTCGTTAGTCAATGGACCATTAGCATATACCTTGAGAGTCGGGACTTGACCCATTAGCTTTCTTCGGCACAACAATTTGCAGCAATTTCTAAACAACCCCCAATTATGGGGACTTCTCCGTCCCGTTAGACAGTTACCAATCATCAACACCTCGTTTTGGTAAGTACTTCGTGAAGTTCTTCACGTGCACTTAACAGTAACAGTACGTAATGGTATCTTGGGAGACCTTAGCAGTTGTTTATAATCTCTATAGTACCTGTGTCTGGTCTTTGAGCTGCTGGCAGTCGGAAGGCCTACAAAAATAACCGTGCGATTTGCGTGATAGCACATGACTCAGAGTACTACAGTAATACCTTATTCCTATATCCGCCTCTGTCAGATGCGATACTCTCACTAAATCTACTCATAATATTGTAACTTTTCTGATTTTATGGGAACATATTGCTCGCCCTTCGCCAATATATTTTTCGATATTTTGCTAATTTCTTGTCCGCCGTTCAGGTTACTCTCAATATGATGAACTTCACCGGTTACGGCTTCATAAACCCGTTCCAGATGAACCTCCAAGCCAGTTCCATAATCTGCATCCCCAGCTACGTCTCCCTCATTCTCTTCAGCAGTACGATACTCTACATAACCCGCCACCACTTCCTCAAACTCTCAGACCTGTACCTGTCTGTCTTGTTCTACCTCCTCTCCCAGCTCCTGCTTCTCGTCGTTATCACCTCATCCTGGCTCCTGGAGACCATCATCCCTGGAGAGACAGAGGGTAGGTGTCGGATCAAGTTAGGGTTCCAGACCTTTACTGCCATCCTGCCGGGCTATTGTATCTTGATAATAAGCGTGGTAAGAAGCGTGTTTGTCACACTACCGCTAAGTTACATGGATTATTTAAGAAAGAGGAACCAGGCGGGTGGACTAGTGTTGGCAGGGGTGGTTGCTGGAGTGGTTGCTGGGTTACCAAGTCTAGGATTGTGCGGAGTTAGAGTTAGGTATACGCTAAGTCCAGCTGGAAGGTACCAGTACTGCAGTTATGGAGATCTAGACGAGATGTCTTGTAAAGTTTATGGTGGAGTGTTGCTAGGTCCAGGGTTTTTTGTTCCCCTGGTAACCACACTTGTGCTCTACCTCTACATCTACCACATAGCTCTTAAAGCCAGGAAGTCCCACAGACGTCTCACAGAAACTGGTTCAACATCCTCCAGCTACTTAGACAGCAAGGACCGCTCCAGAGACTCTACCTCCTCCGAGCGGACCACCGTACCTTGGTCCATCATAGCGGTCGTTCTTATCGCCATGGCGACCACACTTCCCTGGGGCTTTATCCTTTTGTACAGCGTGGAGATAAGAGAAACACTGGCTCAGAGCGATTGCCTGTCTGCAGTGTTCGATCTGTTCTACTCGGTTCTGCAAATTCTAATTGGGATGTCTCCTCTAGCTTATATTCTAACTACTAACTCTATCAGGATTGTATTTGTTGGACTTGTTAAGAGGTGGTTGTGTGGGAGGTGTCTTAAGGAGACTAGGTGTTGAGATATGGGCCAAAAAGGGAACATGGACGTTTTTTAAGCTTATTAAAATCATCAGTACTTATCTTAAAATCAGATTATGACTCCTGAAGTTTTCAAATGTAGCTTATTTCCATTCAAGAAAAAATGTATCAGCAATTATTTGATAAGTTAATTTTTTATTCCAGATTCTATCTTTGATTGTTAACCGAAAATAGTACAAATTCTAAGTTTCTATTCAGACTTTAAAAAAAAAGTTCTATTCAGACTACAAGTTGTCTATATATTATAAAGTTCTACTGGGATACCAAATTACTGACGATTGTTAGAAACCTCACAAAAATCAACAAAATTCAATTTAGAACCGCCGTAATTCTAATGATCACGAACTATGAATTCCAAAAATTGTGCTACATTACAAGAACCCCCTTTAAAACGAACCTGTTTGTGGGAAGCCTCCCTAACATTAAGAAGTTTACCCCGGAGGGGGAAGACTCCAAACTTGTCTTTACCGATGACACCCAACCCGGCTATAGCCAGACTCTTGGCTGAGTCTCCCTCTGTCAGAATTAGTGTACAATCCTGGGAGAGACACCGCGTCAGATGTTTTTACAGTTGAGTTTTGAAGACTTCTCCTACTGTATCGTAAATCATAGTCTATCGCAAAACATTATCTAATACGTACCCTACTACGGCTTGTTCCTGCATCTTTAGCATCCGAAAGTTTGGCCTCTCCCTTGATCCTGGAACCCTTCTTTCCGGCCGACTTCTGCTGGAGCTGTCTCTGCGACTTGGTGTTAGCCCAGTCCATGACATAGTCCACAACCCCTGTCTTTAGTATTTCCTTCATAAACTTTTCAGAAGGTTCACAAGTTGAGCCGAACTTATCTGAAATCAGGCTTGTATTATAAAAAGCCTTGGGAGCCATACATTATGTAAATTTAATAAATTCAAAACTTGTGTTTCAAACTTAAATGTAAAAATCAACCAGTGAGAATCTTTAATAGCTCACTTTTCTTGAGTGTCATGTTTTCTTTGGTCTGGGAGTCGAATGCTGGGTTCTCGATAAGAGAGTTGACGAAGAGGAAAAGGTGTTGTTTTACTTGGGCAGGCTTTATTTCTACTCCACCTTTTGGGACCTAGGAGGAACTTATAATTTGGCATGATCGTGGAAATGTGTTATTGTTCGTACCCACTATAACACGAATATCATAAACAGCGGAATGATTAAAAACTAAACTCCAACCTTTTTCTGGCACGCGGCCAGGATTTTGTTGACACATTGTTGAGAGACATGGTCGACGTGAGTTCCTCCCTTTGTGGTTGCTATGGAGTTGACAAAGGATATTTGTTGGAAACCTTTCTGGCTGGTCCCAATTGCAACCTGGAAAAGGCTTTGAGTTGGTTGAAGAACTATAAAATTAGCATCAGGCCATCACAAATCCGAAATCACATTAGCAAGCAACTAACAGATATATGACAGATCGGCAGACAGACAGACGAACAGGAAGACGGACAGACAGAAAGACGTACAGACAGAAAAACGGACAGACCGAAAGAGGGAAAGACAGAAAGAAGGACAGACAGAAAGAAGGAAAGACACAAAGACGGAAATACGGAAAGACAGAAAGACGGAAAGACAGAAAGACGGACAGACAGAAAGATGGAAAGACAAAAAGACGGAAAGACAGAAAGACGGAAAGACAGAAAGACAGAAAGACAGAAAGACGGACGGACAGAAAGACGGAAAGACGGGAAGACAGAAAGACAGAAAGAAGGACAGACAGAAAGAAGGTCAGACAGAAAGAAGGTCAGACAGAAAGACTGAAAGACGGAAAGACAGAAGAACAAAAGACGGAAGGGCAGAAAGAAGAACGGACAGATAGAAGAACAGACCTCCCAACGTGGGTTAACTTTCTCGTACACCAGGTTTACTTTCTTGTTTTCCTCATCTGCTTCGTCACTTTTACTAGCGTTTATGTACATGTTGCAGTAATCTTTAAATGTTTTTATCGGCAACTTCTCGCCATTCAACTCAACCTGGATAGTAAATAATCATAACACTCTTGCTGTAAAATAACCTTTGCAAAATTGAAGAAAATCAAGCTAGGGTTGGTTAATGACTTACATTAAATCAGATCATTTTTTTAAACTTAGCTCACCGTTACTCCAACGGTGGTCGCGGCGACATCATACGCACGTCGCTTCATTAGCGCGACAGTGTCCCGCTCGAGACGGGACATTCCAAACTTCTCAAGATCAGGGTAGAATGTTACCTGAGTGAGTTATCAAGTAATTTATATAAGGTAATCACGAGTAGCTTTAACATTCCAATCCCAGAAGATGTGAAGCAAGGTAATGAGTAGTTTTGAAATCAAAAAGAGTTTTCAAGAAAATTGTGCCAACTTTGAATTGAGCAATCAGCTTGGAAACTGATTGTAGCTTGAAAATTGGCCAGTGATTAAATAAAAACAAACCCTGGTGAAGTCTGTAGCTTTGTTTGTGCCGGTCGTTATTTTCCCGGCCTTGCTCATATTGTCACGCCATTCTTGTTTAAAATACCTGACATATTTATTACTTTGTTAAAACCGCTCGAATTAGAGGTTCCAAAACAAAAAGGAATGTTTCAGGATTCCAGGACTTTATAGCTAAAGGACTATTTAGCTAAACGGGTCTTTTCAGCTAAATTATATTTTAGCTAAATAGTCCTCGGATCGGACCATTTAGCTAAAATGTTACTTGTTTTATTTTTAGCTAAATCGTCCTTTTTTTCGGACTATTTAGCTACTGGACCATTTAGCTAAACATTTCATCTGGACTTCTATCATGTTCAATTCGCAAATTCATATAGAATAAAGTGAACAACGTATTTCTCTCTCCGGTATAACTAGAGTACCATTAACCATAGCAGCAGGTTCTCTCGTCATTATAGGTAGGGGGATGGCAATGTCTCGTGAAGAAGTGAGGGGTGGAGGTGTCTTGTTAGCTTTCTGTCGTGCTTGTCTACCCATCTTCGAGAGTCAGGAGATCGTGCATTTGAGGTTCGCCACCCCTTCAAAATCTAAAGCTCCTAGAAAGTCTGCAACAATATCCTTTGTAGTCATGTCGGTTTCCGCAGACCGCTTCTTGATCGAGTTCTACACCTCAAACACTGAGATAGTTACTTCTTGCAAGGGGTGGGAGTGTGTACACACTGTGTTGGCATAGAAGAAGAGAGCAGTGAGGGTGATCCGGGCCTTACATGTAGTCTGTCGACGCATCAGAAGTAGTTGTTCTCCTTGCACTGTCTGTTCTTGGTAAGGGTATACCGGTATTAGTTGATGACTGCGTTGAGAATGCTGTACCGTCTGATCGTATCACGCGAG